>DWNE01001050.1:0-23851 GCA_018249875.1 Cecropterus toxeus | reverse complement strand
GTAGTATAGTAAACTCTTGCCATTTTTTCGAGCTGCGTTTGTATGCAACGCTTAATCTAGTAGATATTTGATCGAAGGGTTCAACATACTGTTATTCGCGGCTTATGTTGCTGCGCTGCACGCCGACGGGAACATCGGCTTCAGGTGGGCGGGGTCACATCACTATTAACTAATCATAGTATGGTGCAGCCATATAGGAATATGAAGTTCACCATACTATTATTTACGGCTTATGTTGCCGCGCTGTACGTGTACGGGGACATGGGCATCAGGTGGATCTTACCTCACTATTAGCTATCAGGTCTTTACTGCACTATTAGCTGTAACCAAGGAACAATCGTGTGCCTTCGCTACGCATGTCGTCTCGCTGCACGCGGACGGGAACATCGGGTTCAGGTGAGCGGGGTTGCATCACTATTAGCTATCAAGCTTTCGCTCCATTATTATCTGTACCTACGAAACTATCGTGTGCCTTCGCTACGCAATTCGTCGCTCTGCATGCGAACGGAGACATCGGCTTTAAACGGGCTATACCTCTTTATTGATAGAAACTCAAGATAGAAGTTGAGCCAGTTGAAAGTTTGGACAATGACGTGACTATTAGATGTATGTTCTCTAATCACCGAACGAGTTGGAAGCTTATATATAGATTGATCGTTTACACGGAGTTGGGTGGGAGAGACGGACATACGTCCGTCTTGACTATATCAGCGTTTTGTATTAAAAAAAAAATAATGCAATTATACAAATCATTTCAAAATCAACATTGAAACTGCATTCAACTTGGATCAGATCAGATGGATTGGGTCAGAATTTATCGTACTAACATGTTTTTAACATAACACCTTGAATATTTTATATTTTATTAAGTGCAAAAACTAATACTAACTGATTTTATTGTATTTCAGCAAGGAGTATGAAATTGTAGTTGCCAAGTCGGCAGCTTTGGCGCACACGAGTCATCACAGTTACAGACCAGAGAACAGAATGAAAAATAGATACTTAAACATTACTGCCTGTAAGTAATAATGTCGTGTTTTTCAATTTAAATCGGTTTTAGCCGATTACATCAAAATAGAGTTAATTTTACATATTTTAGTGTGTACTGTGTACAGACGACTTGCTTGCGTGCGTGTACAGCTGATATTAGTTCATTCAAACTTGCAATAATTCGAATATTTCTATTATTCAAAGTCATCACGAGTTTCCTAGAAAATCTTTTTATATTTCGGACTAAATCAATACATTTAGTTTAGTTAATAAATGAATAATTGACCAACACTCAGTAATTGGAAATGTATCTATTTTCTCTCATTAAATTCGAACCATTTGATATGTTAAATACTCGATAAATCATCCAGTATTCGTCATATAAATAAATAAGACCTCCTCGAGTTTCGAATTAACGACAGTCGACTTTAAGTTCGTTTATATATATTTGTGTGTATGTACAGACAACCACTTGCCTGCGTGCGTGTACATTGTTTGTTTACATGTGTGTGTGCATGTGTACAGACGATCACTCGCGCGTGCGTGTACATTGTTCCTTTACATACGGGTGTGTGTGCGTACAGACGACCGCTTGCCTGCGTGCGTATACATTGTTCATATATATGTGTGTGTACAGTCGATCACTCGCGCGTGTGTGTACATTGTTTAAATGTGTGTGTGCGTACAGACGACCACTCGCGCGTGTGCGTGTCTGCGGGCGCGCGGTGCGGCGCGGCGGGCTGCGTGGGCGCGGGCCGCGGCGCCGCCTGCGACTACGTCAACGCCAACTTCATCGACGGGCTGCTGCCCGCGCTCGACGCCAACGCCAAGCGACGCATCGAGAGGCGGCTCGAGCGACGCGCCAGGCCGCATAGGTCAGTTTAGTGTTACCACACCTGTTTCTGGCGTGAAGCTGTTCTTGCGTGGTTAAAGGCACACTTATATATGAGGCGACTTAGTCCTTAACAATAGTAACTCATCCGTTATCGACGTTCAGTTAAAGCCGCTGTTCTATATGAAATTGCTTGCAGATGCCCATGGGCGGTAGTTACCACTTACCTACAGGTGGACTGCGTTTGCTATTTGAGTCTAAAAAAAAAGGATTCGGTGTATAATTATATACAATGACTCTAAAGACGAACGGGGTAATATTTGGAACGCTGAGAGCGGCGTTGTAGAAGGAAATCAGTCTTTCCCGAGGGCCACAAAACATTTGCTTTAAGCGACAACCTTCAGCGTAGCGTTAAAATTAAACACATATTTCTGATCTTATAAGGCTACAAAATGGAGCTGCAAATTGGAGCGTAATTTATCAAAATAGGTCGAGTGGTGCATAAATAATAAAAAACTAATCAAGTAACATACTTAACGTTATACCTAAAATGTTACGGAAATTATCTAAAAATTTTGGAGCGTTTATGTCTAAGTATTTTACTATAATTTTATTTTGTTCTCGTATTGTTATTTTTTTTAACAAGGAATCTATACTATCTATATTAATATAATAAAGCAGTAGAGTTTGTTTGCTTGAACGCGCTAATCTTAGGAACGAATTGAAAAATTTATCGTAAATTTATCGAGGAAGGCTTTAGGGCCTAAAGCCTAAAGTTTAGGCTATATTACTTCACGCTATGTTTGTTTGTTTTTTAATAGATTGTCCTCTAATAAACGCGGGTGAAAATGCGTGGCACTAGTAACAAAATATATTGTTACCTTATTTAATTACCATTTTTCATACTTCATTTCCAGACAACCGTCAGTAAAAGCGACGAAGCCACCGCCCAATCTCGCCGAGGGCATAGAATCAGCTTTCCTGAACATAGAGTTCTCTGGCATCGTGGAATCAGAGGAGCAGGCGGAGGACTCGGACAGCGAGAGGAGTGACGACGACTCCGAATTGGACGACGTTTATGTTGATATAAGTGAGTGATAACAATGATAAAGAGAAGAGACTTTAAAAGTCTAAGTTATGTTACGAGGTGATACCATTTGCAGATGACATAAAAATAGCTGATATCTAAATTAAATACTAGTTAAGAAATGTTTACTTATAGACGGGCGTGTTGAATATAAAGCTCTGACAACAATCGAGTTAGGAGTCAAATATTACATTTTTTCTTGAAATTGACCTTTATTATATATGATTGATAAGACTGCTTCAAAGACAGTCTACAGATGAAACTAGTGGTTCTAGAAATGTGTAATTTTATGTAAGAATTAATAAATACCGTTAATATAGAAGGAGAATTGACAGACATTGTACACATCTAAGCTCATCTAGGAGCTTGACATATTGCAAAGGAGTTTCTGCTAGCTTACATTTCTTAAAAATTCATCCTCAAAACGAGCTATAAGGGTTATTGTAGGGTGTAAAGGGTATATAAGAGTTTTATCAAGCTTATATTTTTAAAATTCATCCTCAAAATTGCCTATGTGGGTTTTTGTGGTGTGGTACCTTATACATAACGTATATAAGATTTTAAGTAAATTTTTCTTTGTTTAGACGGAGTACCCCGTCAGATCAAGCTGGAATGGGTGGTGTGGCGGCGTCACTACATAGCGACGCAGGGGCCCACGCCGGCCACGCTGGACGCGTTCTGGCGGATGATCTGGCAGCACCGCGTGCACACGCTCGTCATGATCACCAACCTCGTGGAGCGCGGACGGGTGAGACCACTGTGTGATCGCCACGTAAAAGACAGGCCACGTCGGCCCATGGACGCGTTGTAGTGGTCCAGGACTTTTTTTTAATCGAAGCAGCTTACCAGGTTGTAGAACCAATGTAGTTCGACCGGGGAAGTACCATCGCCACACCTATTTCTAGCGTCAAGCAGTTGCCGGCTCACTTATGTATAAGGTGACCATCTTAGTCCTCGGGAGTAGCAACGCATCTGTTATCGATTTCAGATAGAACCTCTGTTCTATTTATGCTGTTGGTTGCAGATGTCCATGGGCGGCAGTAACCACTTTCCATCAGGTGGACTGCATGCTCTTTTGCTGCTTCATACTTATAAAAAAACCTAGAAACGACGGTCTAGGGTACGCATAGGACCACGTTGACCATGCTCGATTCATTCTAACATTAAAACATTACGCTACTGTATTCTATGTCTCATAATAATGACAGGGTAGATATCGGAGTCACCTGAACACGATAATTTTTTTCCACGATGATTAGATGTAGAAGATTTTACTGTTACAGTGTATGTATTATAATGGTATAATTACGCTGTACAATGACACAAGGTATTTCGTCAACTAAATATTTATATGTGTATGATTGAAGGACATTTTTAACCAACACTATATAAAACAGTGTTTCTTTCTGTGTACTGATCAGATTTCAAATTCTGTGTACTGATCCGATTGCAGATACGTTGCCATACCTGACGATTATGTTAAAAGCCACAAATAATTATGTTTTCCTTACAACATTTTATTAATCATAAAACAGCAGCGCTCAACATTGCTGTTAATAGGCAAAGAGAGGTGTGGCGAGAAGATTTTTTTAACTTGAAAATGAATGGCCCCTTTCGAGAAAAAAAAACATTATTTAAAAAAAAGAAATCAATTATTGAGTTGGATTAAGAGCAGCTTATAATATAGTTTTATTTTCCAGCGTAAATGCGACATGTACTGGCCGGCGGGCGGACGCGGCAGTGCGGCGGAGTTCGGGGGCGTGCACGTCACGCTGCTGTATGAGGACGTGCGCGCCGCCTACACCGTGCGGCATCTGCGCGTGCGCAGCCTCGCCGCGGTCAGTATTGGGTCAAGGGGCGGCGGAACGATGCGTGACCATCTAAACGAGCTGTATTCCACTTTGATCATGCAGATGATATCACCTAGGTGATTGAAGGACACCAATCAGTCGCTTTTGATTTTCTAGATATTATTTGGGTGATCATAGTCGAATATATCCTAAATGATGCCGACCTATGAGGCCAGCTCATAAGTCTGTACAAACATTATCTTCTGTATTGTGGGTGCAATAGACACAGAGGAATACACAAACATTCGAGCCTAAAACAGAAATCTGAATGGTATGATCTCTTGAACTCGTATTGTGTTTAACCATTCTAAGTCTCCTGGCTAAAAATGTACTACAAATTACACTGTAATCTCCAAAATTTAATTTAGCACAACGAACGAACGACGTTATAATGTCAAATTTCAAAATAATTTCCCTATGTTAAACTTGTCTAACTCTAAAAAAAATATGTGACTAAAATAGTCAATCAATTATCGATAGTTATATGTGATTAAAAACCAATCAATTATCGTATTTTTATTACAGGGAAGTGAAACGAGTAGCGAAGCGAGCGAATCAGAGTCGAACGGGGGCAGACATATAGTGCAGTACCACTACACGGTGTGGCCGGACCACGGCACCCCGCGCCACCCGCTGGCAGTCTTACCCTTTGTAAAGGCGGCTGCTGATAGCTCCACTGTGTTGGTGCACTGCAGGTAAGTTGAATCACTTTGAATATTCGGAGAAATAAGGAAAAAGGACTTTACTCTTATCTTACTTTATCTTATCGTGACCTCACGTGATGTTAGGGGTACCGGATTTTTGCCATGGACATAATTATAATTATAACATAACTATTATAATATTGACGACATAATTATTATAATATTGCCGTTTTCCATACGCCATCTAAAGATTTTTGCATTTCTGTCAGAATCTTGCACAGTTACTTAGTTTTACGTAATTTTAAATAGTTATATAACATACTAAAATTGTTTTTTAATGTTATTTTTTATTAGCTCGTTGTGCCCTTTAGCTTTGCTGTAAACACTTCAAGCAATTGCTTTAAATAAATTAATTATGTCACTAGCACAAGTTTTACTTAAAGTCTAACACATATCCGTTGCTACGTTAATTCTGGTCTCATTGTAATGAATTGGCATTCTCGCCCTCTAACTGGAACTGCTACATATCAGTTTTTTTTAAATTGGAACCTTTCCGCTATATTTGTACAATTTTCACCACCTTTATTAATTTTTCACACTTCTATTGTCTGATATGAGTAGACAAAAGGCTGTGAATGTTGATAAATAATTAGCTACTGTTGATATTTTTTTAATTAACCTTATTGATTAACGCTTAACTGTAAAGACTTGTTTAGTTCAGTATGAATAAATATCATCTATCAGAAATCTATTTAGTCATGTCGTTTACACTTATTAAAAAAAAAATACATTGTAAAATTTCATGAGGAATTTTCTTTCAGTGCTGGAGTGGGCCGAACGGGTACCTACATAGTGCTAGACGCGCAACTGAACCAACTGAAACTGACAGGCACTCTGTCGCCCCTCGGCTTTCTCTGTCGAGCGCGGACACAACGTAACCATTTAGTCCAAACCGAGGAGCAATATGTGTTCGTTCACGACGCGTTACTAGAACACGTGCGATCTGGCAACACCGAGGTCGAATTCGAGAAAGCTAGGGAGTATTTGGCGAAGCTCTTAGAACCGATATCCGAAGAGGAATTAGCGGTTATGGACCTCAGCCCGCCGAGAGCGAAGAGTGTTCACGAGATGAACGGCCTCGACAACGGAGATACGGCGAGTGTTAAATCGAATGAAATGAGCGAGAAGGAAGTGATCGAGAACGGGAGTGAGGTATCCATAAAGACTGATGAACTGAACAGTGAGTTGAGTAAGTCGAGTAAAGACGATGAGTGCAGGGAAGGGAACGACGAATCGGAGGGCGTGTACGATCTGGCTCCGCGCTCCACGGACACGTACAGCAAGAAGATGCAAGCGTACAACAGCATGAACGAGCAGGAGAAAGAAGAGATGAGACGGTGAGTCGTGTTAGTTCTTTTAGATAGAATAGTTTTGAAATTATAAACTACTTTAGTTTGTACTAATGTTTAATGTTGTTACGTTTGTGGTTTATTGCAATTAATAAATAGTTTTTAGGATGTAATAAATTACATTTATCAGATTCAGAATTGCAACTGGAGTCGAAATCAGCATCGGAAGCGAAATCTGACGCGGGAGATTCAAGTCGCTTTGATACTAAATTAAATGGGTTACAAATCTTACTTAAGTTGTTAATATCAAATAAGACTCAAAATTTCATCATTGCAACGCTTTTCAAAGTTCGTTGTTATATTAGAACTTATTAAACGAAGGTCTGTATTAAATTTGTGACTTGAATAAAATAAAATCTCTAAAGGCTCTAAATAAAATACTCTACTAATCATGTCGCTACGATTCATGTAGGTCAATTTTTCCACAAAGAGATCAACCACGTCACCAATTTGGTCACTAAATGCTTCTTTTTTCCCTCAGAGCAAATCGTGCAGAAAACTACGCAGTATTAGAACGTATGCGTTCGTTGTCCAACCGACATCAGCTGTACCAAGGACCACCACCGGTTAATTTGTTAGAAAAACAATTTCAGGTATGTTCAATTTGCTTATTTTTTGTTTAAAGGATTTTATTTTAGTCAAAAGTGTTATGGCGAGGTTAGGCGTAGTGAGTTTTAAATTCTGTTGTTGCACTAATCGGATAAAATCTGTCTGTTAACATTCAATATATTTTGTTTTCATGGCTATTTAAAAAATATAAATTGCTATTTGTTTTTTTTATTGAAAAATATATGAATTTGAAATCTTTACAAAATGTCGTTTTGGACTTCATTATTTGCATACATTATGTTTTTAGTATTTATGGTCATAGCAGCAACAAAAATACATCATCTGTGAAAATTTTAACTATCCAGCTATCACGGTTCATGGAATACAGCTGGGTGACAGATTGACGGATAGATGGATAGACGGACAGACGGATAGCGGAATATTAGTAATAGGGTTGCGTTTTTACTTTTTGGGTACGAAACCCTAAAAATTATTTTCGTCAAGACCATTCATATACTTTTGAGAACTCTCTTTTTTATAGAACTCCTAGATGTGCAGTTTCTTCATGATGTTCAACCTGAGACGATTCTAATGATATGTCACACGTCACAATCCGTCAAGCCGTTTGGGCTGTAGAGTGTACCAAAGGAATTGACATATAAACAGACAAACAAACAAATCTACCTACATACATACATACATACAAAATGAATAAACCCGTCGTTTCCCCCAGTTAATAACCCGTTCGTGCGTGGAGGCGAGCGTGTGCGCGCGCGCGGCGCACAACGCGGACAAGAACCGGCCCGGCGCCGCGCTGCCCTCCGACTCCGCCAGGGTCATGCTCGTGCCCAAGCCGGGGGTCGAGGGTGAGTTTGCACTCGTTGGCAAGATGATGCTTTATATGTGTTGTCCAAGGTCGTGCTCGTGCCAAGCCGCGGGTCGAGGGTGAGTTTGCACTGATTGGCAAGATGATGCTTTATTTGTACTGTCTAGGATCATGCTCGTGCCCAAGCCGGGGGTCGAGGGTGAGTGTACTCGGATTGGCAAGATACTATATTCATGCTGTTCGTGGATGTTTATTAGTATTTTAGGACAGTTCGATCTGAAGTCGAGGGTGAATGTACTCTGATTGGGTGCAAGATGATGCTACATTTGTGCTGTTCGTAAATATTTGTTAGAATTATAAGACAGTTCGATCTGAATTTGTTTTAAGTGTAAACCTGACAAAAGCAGTAGTTTGAATATGATTACTGTTTGAATGTGCTAAGCGATGTATAGTTGTGCTTACGGATGTCATTTAATGGGATGTGAATTTTATATATTTTTTGTATGTGAGTGTTGCAAAACCGTTGAAGGGTCCAATTTAATCGAAAGGAAACATTTGTTATCATGTATTTTTTATCACTCATTTTTTAAAACTGTAATTGAAGTAGGTATACATGTTTTTTCTGTTAATTTTGTACAATCGTTCGCACGACTAATTTATCGAGATGAATTTCACTACATTTCACTAATGAGATAGCAGAAAATGGTTTTTTATGTTTCGTTCGAGGGAAATATGATTGCCGGCTCACTTTTATATGAGGCGCTTATTTGAGTGCTCGGGAGTTCTATATGGAGTTGCTTACAGGTGTCCATGGGAGGCAGTTACCATTTACCATCAGGTGGACTCCACGTTCGTCTGCGACTACAATAAAAAAAAATCATAAAAGAATTAGTACATACTCACTTTTATTTGTTTGCAGGTAGCGAATACGTGAACGCGTCGTGGGTGTGCGGTCGGCGGCGTGTACGGGAGTACGCTGTGGCCCAACATCCGCCCTCCACTCCTGACTTGTGGCGCTTGCTGTGGGACCACACCGCCCAGCTGGTGTTACTGCTTGCCGAACGTCCCAACGACCCTGTATGTATCACTGAACTAATACTGAATACGTCTTAATGAGTGCCAAATTAGACCTGCTTGGTGGCTGGCTATCCTAAAAATTGATGAGTCCCCTAACCAGGTGGTAGAACCAGTGTAGTTCGACCGGGGAGGTACCACCGCAACACATATTTTTAGTGTAAAGCAGGACTGCGTTTCACTGGAGGGGTGTGGTTGCCGGTTCACTTGTATTTGAAGCGATCATCCTAGTCCTCGGAAGTAGCAACGCATCTGTGATCGACTTCAGATGAAACCCCTGTTCTGTATGCGAGTTGCTTACAAATGTACAGCGGTGGCAGTTACCACTTGCCATCAGGTGGACTGCAAGCACCTTTACTACTTCAAATTAACAAAAGAAAAATAGAACACCACGGACAGTAGTAATACTGTGTTTTGGTTTGAAGAGTGTGATAAGCTAGAGAGAGCTTAGTCCTGAGATGAAGTTTGCTAGAAGTGGTTTATATTTTGATAACCATTACTATTTACCATAATTGATTGATTAGAAATTGTAAGAAGATTGTTACTAAGATCTTAGATTTTAATTTAATTTTTTTTTTAACAGGAATGTGACGTATTCTGGCCCACCGAAGAAGAGAGGGAGTTATTTGTTGCTAACTTTAGAGCGAGCTTCGTTTCCAAGGACACATACGTCGCTTACCGGCGTCTTGAAAAACGGCCTCCCGTGGAAACACCACCAGAATCGGAAACGAACGGATACGGTAGACAAGGTAGTAGCGACTGTGCGGATGATGAGAGGCTGATACCAGAAAACAGCTCCCCGATAACCGATTCAGAACCGTCTTACAAGTTTGATAGAACCGAGCTCAGGTTAGAGAGGCTTAGCGGTCGGGATTTATCAGCGAGGAAGTCAATAGCCAACGGTGATTTGTTCTCATCGCTGTCAGAGAAGAGAAACGGACCGCGTTCCCCACGAAGTCCGTCAAAAATGTCGTTAAAGAACTTCAAATTGAGCTCACCGACGAAATTCAAGTTCCCCGACTGGGGTGCAAGAACCGCCGGCTCTCCCCCAGATGTGGCCCCTCCTCCTCCCCCCATCGCGCCCTCCTTAACCGTGGAGGAGGAAACGGAGCTCCGAAGACCGTGTTACGTGTTCGAAAAGGTGGACAGGATCCCCGAGAGTATGCCCTGCGACAGGGTTATCGAAGTGACGAACGTCAGTGTTCATTCGCTCCAAGATGATTACCAGTTGAGTGTTAAGTTTATTAAGTGCAGTGGTTGGTTGGACGGTGATACTACGGAGTATAGTTCGGGTAGGCCGGACGAGAACGAGTTCGTTAGGGCCGTGAGGCAGGCGGTCAGCGAGAGTGACAGGGAGGAGGCGTTGGATAGGCTGATAGCGCCGTACAAGGATTCGTTCGCGTTGATCGAGTTCGTCGCCGGCTGTCAGATGGAGTACAAGAATGGGCCGGTCGTTGTTATTGATAAGTAAGTTAGCAATTTCATTATTATGAAACTCATTTTTAATTGGGATTTTATTAAATTAAATTGATGTAGTTGAGACTGATTTAATTTTTGTTTGTAATTTTGTTAGGACACAAAATTATCCTGTAAAATGTTTTTAGTAGTTCATGATAAAGTGAATAATTTATGAAAGAAGTTATTTTTTTTTTGTACACTTATCAAGATATATGTATAGTATGCTAATAGGATATAATATATATTTGACGATATTTTATAATATTTATATAATAATCATTTATATAACACTATATCATGTTATTTGACTTCAATACTCTATACTGTTCAATAGATAAACATTAAACAATTATTTCTGGAAGATGTTATTATAAAATCTTCAATTTTAGGTAATTTCTTCTATATTACTATAAATCCTTGATTTTTTGAAACATCTTCAGAATCATGAAAATATCTTCAGACAATTACCTGAGTACGAGTTTTACGTACATTCATCTACATATTTTTATTTTATTAACAAAATCCACAGCTCTTAATAATAATACATATTGAATGCTTGCATTACTTACAGCCAATTAAGGCTTTACATTTTATAGGGTTTTCCAATTTATATTTATGTAATAACAACCGTTTACCCAGATACGGCGGTTGGCGCGCGCTCAGCTTCTGCACGCTGGCGGCGTCGTGCGGCGGCGCCCGCAACCCGGACGTGAGCGAGCCGGGCGCCGAGTGCGGGCCGCGCTGCACGGCCGCCGACCTGTACTGCAGCAGCGCGCTCGCGGCGCACGCCCGCTGCGCCGCGCCCGCCTCCGCCTCCGCCCCCGCCGCCGGCGTGGCCCACTCGCCCGCGGCGCTGCTGGCCAGCTACTGCGCGCTCGCGGCGTACGGCCCGCAGCTGCACGCGAGGTGTAACAGCTGAAGCGTGACAGGTTAGTGACAGTGAGTGGTGATTTTGGGAAATGGTAGGAGAGGAAAATAAATTAATGAAATGTAGAAAGTGAACGAAGAGAAAATTTTCGCTACTTACGCCCGATATACTACTTCCAAGTTAGATTAAACCGTAGCGCATTCAACCATGGCGGTTAGGCTAGGTTAGGTTAGTTACGACTAGTTCCTGTTACCAACTACGTATGAACATAATGGTATTGTATGATGTACCTATTGTGATTAATAAATTTTAAATTCGTTTTCTAGAACATAAAAGCCAGCTCAAAATTCAATTTCGGAAAACAATATAAATAATTATTGAGTCAAAACAACGTCGCAAATTCCAGTAAAAGTTGTTATAACGTTTACTTTTTTGCCAATTTCTATTTCTAAAACCAAAAATATATGTTTTTTATTAATAAAATCATCACTCATTTGTTTAATAATGATTAATCTTTTTAACAATTATATTGTAATTTACATGTAACACTTTTACTAATAAAACATTTCTTTCCAGCGAATCAAGCCCACGCCACGGCAGCTGGAGCCACGGTATTTTGATAGCTGTACACAATATATATGTAAAAAGTGAATACTCAGTGCGTTGTGTGGTCCCAAGCACATGTAGTGCGTCACACGACCTGCCCGCGTACGTAGATAACGTACGTACATTTAAATGTAATAGTGATGCGACTCGAATATTTTGTGGCTCGAGTCACTCGAGCAATTTGTCACCTCACTCGAGTCATACTCGAATTTTCGAGTCACTCGAGTGAAAAATCTTACTCAAGTTGTTAGATTTATCAATTTTTTTAAAATACCTATATTAAAACAGTGTCATTGTCATATACTATATACGTTGTAATACGTACCTATACGTTTATAGACCAAAGTTCAATCAATCTATTTACTAACGAAACTTGCGGCGAACTCCGAGATGCAAGTTTAAACCATTTTGTTTGTACAAATACGGCATAGATAAGTTAAATAGAGTAGTGAAGTGACATCTATTGGCAACAGAATCGAGTCGATGAGTTGACTCGGTAACTCGAGTGAATAGAGTTTCGAGTGATATTTTTTTTCAATCGAGCACGAGCGTGTCAAATCCACTCGAGTGACTCGAGTAAAAACAGGGCTCGAGTCGCATCACTAAAATGTAATATTATATCTTCATTTGCAACCGACCAATCACAATTTCTTTCGACACACAATTTCAGCATTTCTTTATAAAAAAAAAAACTTCCTGCAAGGACCGCTCAAAATGTTTATAAAAACAATAATTTAGCGATTACAATAGTTGGTGTAAGCTTCGTCTCTTATGAAATAAGATGTGGTTGTGTGCGTTACGAATATATAAATATGAGACTTAATCCGTTTTTTTTAGTATTTTTTTGGACAATAGTCGGCCAGTTTGTTTCGTGTAGTACTATTTCAATAGGTGAACCTACTATGATACTTGCTTATGAATAAATAACTATATTATCGTATGTCATAAATATTTAATATCTGAACTTGAGTTTGTTATTAAGGATCGTCCATAAATTACGTTTAGGGGAGGGGGGTTTATGGAGTATGACATTATGTGACAAAGGGTAGGGAGGGGAGCTAAATTGCGTAACGTCACATTTCAAATGTCACAAAATTGGTGTGACGTAATTTATGGGTGGTCCCTTACACGCGTTCACGTTTACGAATAGGTTTACGTTTACATGCCGTTTACGTATACGCCTGTGTAATACTTTATGTGTGTTAACTTTGTAAAAATACAGTGAGGATTTGTGTGTGGTAAAACAATGTAATTTATAAGAACTTCACCTATTTTTATTCCTGGTTTTCTTTTTCATATATTAAGTTCTAGTCGCAATGCACAACTTTTCAGCGAAAATTAAAAGCGATACAAGAGAGCGATTACAAGTAAAATGATTCACTTTCAAATAAACTACCTTTTTTACTAAGATATGCACACATGACTTTCGTGGACTGACTAAAAACTTTAACGGATAATTCGGCAAGGCTTTTTGTATAAATAAAAACCAACGCCGTTATAGTTCAATTCTCAGTTAAGTCATCAGTATTATTTTCATGTGACATTATTTTTTTGTCACTTCCGTAACTTCATTTTTTTATGTATCTGTAATTCCACTTGTCGACAGTAACGACGGTAACGTATTTCCGCATTTTATTCCGTATTCAATGAAAAGAGCCGTGTCGAATTACTTAGACCTGTTTATTTCGACATGATATGAAGACTTATCAATAATTTACAAAACCTTCAAAATCGAACTATATATATGTTTAAATATATAAAGTATTTTTATTATCGATGTGCATTTATATTTATTAAGCGTTAATAATAATTTACATTTGAAATGATTAATTCGTTATTTAAGCAAGTAATCGTATGATAGCGTAAGCCTAATTGAAGTAGATATTTTATTATTGATCTAGAAATTAAACTCGTATTACGCTAACACAATATGACAGTGACAGATATAGGTGTGTTCCACTCGACGATTGTAAAGAACATCGCTATCATGATAATTCGTAATAAGGGGCTGATGGTTACGTGACGCTTGAAAGGGGAGGGGGAGGGTATATTAAAAAATCACGAAATATCACGAAGAGGGAGGGAGGTGCAGTAATATATATCACGTGTGTTCATTTTTTTGGCAAACGTGCGATTTCTCAACCGATAAGCGACGTTACGTTTATTATTTTTATGTCCTCCAAACATTTCTGTCTACCTCTAGTTATTAATGATTATTATAAATTTTGTATAATAAAATTAGATGATATTTATATCTTGTATTTTATAAATATTAAAAAAAAAAAAACTGTAGGCACTAAAAATATAAGTGATATGCTGGGGAGTAAAATGCCAAGAAACATCACGTGATTAATGGACAGCCCCACACACAGCCAAACACATTTTCTTCAGGAAAATGTGTTTTTTGTCGTTTTTACAGTCAAATGGAACGCATCTATATTCTACTTTAAGTAATGCGAACTATCTTTATCGCGTTTCTATTACCCATTGTCTTATGACGTCATAACGTACGAAATTATGACGTCATAGATCGCGATGACGTCACAACATTGTGGCCATGAAATACGAGTTTACGGGAAATAGTGTATAGGTTCAGTGCAATAGTTCTATCTATCTACATACATATTATATATTTTACGCGTTCGCAAGTTAAAAGCTGAAGATTGTATTTTAGTACTATGTAGTCATCTATTCGTCGTTCGATGTTTATTTCTAAACAAAATATACAAACAGTATAATGTGTATAACGTATTTATAATTCCTATTAAATCAAGTTTATGGTCCAGTATTTTTTATTGTAATCTAGTATTGTAATAATGATATAAATGTAAAGACTGCTTTTTAGTGGTTTGTCAATTAAGATGGATTTTGTTCGGGTTCAGTGGTTGGTTCTTCTTATAGTGGCGGAAACAATGTTCTCACAATGTTCTCAATATGTAATGAATGATGGAAAGAAACAGCTACGAGAAATTTAGTTTGTCTTGAACGACATTTGGATTTATGGTTATATTAAACGTTATTAAAATTCATAGTTACAATATAAATGCCAGTATGTTTACATTGAGATGATTTTTTATATATTTCTTACAATACTTAAGTGCGCAAGAAAATGTTAAGTGTTTTAGAAACACGCATGACATGCATTAAAACTATGTATTTCTAATTCTAGTATTATATTGGTCACATTACTTCGAGTGATAACATCACATACATGCCCATATCCGCTCTGTACGGTGTTTTAAAATGCGCGCCAGTCGATACGTACGCGGTCTTGTCTAAAATAGATAATGTCTTTATTATCCGTTTGAAAATAATAACATATTTTCAAGTTCTTATGAAACATACCTATTATGTTTTCTTGTTCCGTACGCATAAACATGTATCTCAATGTTGTCGGTAAACGTAATTGATTGATTGTAAACGAAACGGAACCCTAAAAATGTATAATTTTACACAGAATTATTTCTAGATCGGTTTATACATTAATCGGGCGCGTCTATAAATCTCAGTCTTTGACATGTTGCTTTGTATGTAGGACGATTAAGTACATAAAATTGGGACGTTTTACCCTCCGGGTCTCTCATGTGCTATATTGCATAAGGGTGATAGGCAAGTATTTTCGAGCCTGGAGGTGACATCTTTACCCAGGAAAATTCTTCAGATGGTCGAATAATCCCCGTATTCTTATGAAATATTATGTACAAATGTCGAAAACGTTTGCCAGCCCCGCTGTTTAATAGGTGGTTCGGTACTAAACGAAAGCACCGTCGTTGCTTCGGCTAGCTTACTAATTTATAGGCTGCAGTAACTTCTACTATCAGGTGAACTGCAAGTTTGAGACTTTAAGAAGAACCAAGCCACTGACGATTCCCTCGCGAAGTGTTCGTAATATGTAAAGTATTTGTTGAAGCAGCTATATTATTCGGAAGTAATTGTTATTGTCGCGGGTTACTTTTGATGTTCAGTGGATTGATAAGCGCTCACACGAGTTCTAATTTAACCCTTAAAAAGTAGCAACGCGAGTGGGGATCATTTTGGATGGGTCAGCTATTTAAATATAGGATGAGGTCTTGATACATTGGAAAATGATATACATATGTTGTAGTGACCGTTCAATTTATACCAATATACAAACCAGATTTCCGCCTGGTTTGTATGTTACTGATTGTTGTCTGCCACTCTCCACAGGTGTTATATTTGACGGGAGAGTGGTTGAGAGAAGCGAGAGAAGGGGTTAGTAAAATAAAAAAAATATTTTTAGACTTGGAGGATGGTATTACCAGTATGGTTCTATATGAGGCGACCATCTTACATAGTCCTCAGTACTGGCAACTTATCTAGAACCTGTGTTCTATATGGAGTTGGGTACAAATTGACAGTTTCCACTTATTATCAGATATTGCATGCTCGTTTGCTACACATCCTTATAAAATATATAAAGCTCAGCCTTAATAGGAATCTGTTTGATGTCCGGGACCCGGCTAGAAATCTGAATTCATCTTTAACATGTCTGCCTAGTCGGAAATTGAATTCCCAACTTTCCTTGAACTAATAAAATGATATGGGTTCCATTGAATGTCAAAAGTAACTCCTAAAAAGGTACAGTGTCAAATATAAAATGAATAATACGTAACTGACTGACGTAATACGTGTATTATGTATTTCTTTAAAAGAGATTCAAAACACAAAATTGATTCTTGATTTCAATGTTATAAGTATTGAAGTAATTTTGGCTTATTTTTACCTTATAAGTAACAGTAGTTTATACGGTGTAGTCATTATATTGACTGTGAATTTTGATTGTTGTATACAAAAGTATACGTCTAAATTCATATTCGGGCTTTTAAAAACCTCTAAAGATGGATACATGTTTCTAGCATTTGAAAATCTCTGAAAATGAAGATTCCAATTCATGTATTGTTCTGCCCGTCAATAATATTCGTACAAATTATTTACGCACACAAGCTCCGTAGTGTGTACGTATACGCCGTTATGTGAACGTCACGCACACGTTTAAATTATATTAATTGAATATTTCGGTATCCTATCGTAACGGACTATACCTTTAATTAATGGTATTAAAATCATTTTACGTACTAAGATTCATCCCCTATTCAGTATGTTGAGGAGATGAATTTTTAACAATATTCCATTACAATTGTATAGAAATATACGTATGTATAATTTTAATGTTTCTAGACATAAACGGTTTAAACTGCGTTTTGTATCAGTTATTATTATTATTTAGATATTTGACACTGTACATATTGTATATAGATGTTATGAATTGTCCAAAATGCACAAAGTTATGTGACGTGTGTTTTCTTTCATATCACGATCATTTTGCTATGTAATGGTTAAATGATTAAGGTTGTGTCACACCGAGGATATACAGAAAGTATATTTATTCACCCCTGATTTTACAATACTTGTACTGTTTAAAAAAATGCGTATGTAATATAAAACTACTTTAGCTCGGTTTTTTCGAAAGTTATTCAATTCCATATTTTTTATTTTGTGCCATTTTAAAGCAACAGTGCAGTATTACTGTATAA
The DNA here is from genome assembly GCA_018249875.1 of Cecropterus toxeus. Lineage (NCBI taxonomy): Eukaryota > Metazoa > Arthropoda > Insecta > Lepidoptera > Hesperiidae > Cecropterus > Cecropterus toxeus. The sequence continues at coordinate 6,103 of DWNE01001050.1, read as the reverse complement.
TAAAGAGATTCATCAGGTGGTAGAGCTAATGTAGTTCGACGGGGGAGGTACCACCGTCACATATATTTCTAGTGTGTACCTCACGTTAGAAATAGCTTTGACGGTGACTCTTCCGGTGAAAGGGTGTAGTTGTTGGCTCACTTATACATGAGGCGACATTTTACTTCTCATGAGTAGCAACGCATCTGTGATCGACTTCAGATAGAACCCCTGATCTATATGAAATTGCTGGACATGGACGGCAGTAACCACTTATCACCTGGGGGACGGTATGCTCGTTTGCTACTTCAGTTTCATAAAAAAACGATGAGGCAGTATCATCAGGGGGACTGCATGCTCGTTTGCTACTTCAGTCTCATAAAAAAAAGATAAGACAGTTATGCATATGAGGCGTTGGCGATTGTCTAATATATTAGAACGTATCTAATTAAAGCTGCCATATCGTACTTTTTACATCAGAACACAATTCTACATTGTTCTACACGTCCTCACAATCGTCCATGAACATTATTCATATCCACAGTTGAATTTTTATTCAAAGTGAAGTTCCCGGTGTGGCGCTAACCTTACATTTTATGAGTATTATATCTTTAGAAGGTAGGGCGGGCAATGTTTGTGCATTGGGAAGCTCTCATACGTGCCATTTTAGGCTTAGCTAAATATAATCGTGTAGTTAGTTTGAATTTTATCCCGTATACAGTATAGATGTTTTTGCTTAGCTAATTCTGTGGATCTTGAGTCTATTACACCTAATTTGAGATTTTTAGACGATAACCACGTCTTTTATGTTAGTTATTGTGAGTAGTGTCTATATTATATACTGATTACTTGAATTTGTGGGTAATGTATAAGCTCGGAAACGATCAGCAAATACGATAAGTTCAGTAAACGCAGTACGTATAAATGTAATGTTACAATTTCAAACATGTTGAGGTTTTTACCACAAGAAATTTGAAATTGTAACATTACAATGAACCAAGGTATATATAATTGGTACTGAAAAGGTAACAAAATAGCATCGTAAAAGTGCTGGTCATCATCGTTGTAATATAATATTTATAGTCGTTTTCCGATTAGTTACATTACCTGTAACATCCGGTCAGTGTCTACTTTTATGTTTCGTTTCAAATGTTTGTGCATGTAAAAACGTTGAAGGGAATAGGTTTTTATTATCTGAAATAGGATTTCGGTTCTGAAAAGAATTATTTCGAGGAATGTTTAAAACGCATTACATGTCTCTTCATTAAAGAATAAAATAATAGTTTTGCTTTAAAGCCAGCGATGGATTTGTGGCTTCTGTGTTATTGCAAATGTCCATATGTTGTGATCACATACAGATGATCTTTTCAACTAAATACAGATATCAATATATTTCTTCTTTTTAGCAATTCCACAACGAGTATAAAGTCGTCTATATTTATTTATTTACGAATAGACAAGCTTATTTACTATTTCAGTTTTTTTTAAAAGTGGTATTGAATCTTACTAACGATTTTATTTTACTCTTTCTGACATTTTTTATATATTAAATTTGTATTATTATACGAATAATATATTAAAGATTTTTTTTTTATATATTTTCAAAGCTTATGGTAATGTTACACGGATACAGTTTTTCGAAAATAACAAATGTTATTTTAATTTTTGTTATATTCATGAGTAGGTATATAAATTCCGATCATAACTTGGTTTTGTTTGATGTATATAGTTGGTACACCTTGAGTTCTATTGAATACTATCGCTAGAGGGCGCTAATAGCATACAGAAATATTTTTCGCATATCATAATAGTTTGGAACTTTATTCCAGCTCATTATTGACTTGCCTTGAAAAAAAAAAATTAAATCTACTATTGCGAGCGATGGATTATTTTAAAGCGGTTTTTTGTTTATAATAATTTCAGCCATTCTAAGATCATGCGAAGTTTCGTTATTGAGTCGAGGGTAGTTTTTTATTGGAAAATGTCAGCGTTCTGTGAAGCACAAACATCCCCGCCTTTAACAGGTAACCAAAGATACGCGTCTATGTATAGCGATGTGTTTGCGGCCGGTAGAAGTAGGCAAAGTCGAGTGTGGAAGCTATATGATATGTCTAGACTAAGCTGTAATTATTGTAATCGTAACGGACTGGTCTGTTTTTCAAAACGAATACTCTGAACATTAATGTTGTATGATGAAACGTATCAATGTTTAATTTAACAATATCTATTAAACACCCAATCATTATGTTTGTTTTTAACTATTTTTATTGTATTTTAAATAAACCATCTACTAGGGATTACAAAAGGTCGAGGTTTTATTGAGTTTAAGCTATTTGTGGTCAATTATTAATCATGACCACAAATGGCTTAAGAGTATTATTCAAAGAACCTTTCTCACATCTTATGATTATTGAAAAATGTATAAATTGCAAAACAGACCGTTTTTAAAACTGTTAAAAATTAACATATTATTCCTATGAACGTTTACACATATATAAAATTGTATGCATTTAGATCTATGTGGCTCAATTTTCATAGATTGAATATTCTTATTACGTTGGCTTATGATCATTGTGTGTATGGGTTCTTGGGTGACTTTGTTAGTTAACTAATTTGCCCGCTGTGATTTTAGGTCACTGCGGGTCATTTTAAAGTCATGAGGTGTTCGGTTCTATGGTCTTCGATAGTCGTTGCCTGTAAAAAGCACACAACGTGTTGGGTTAGTTAATTTTTTAAAACTAGTGCATTTAATTTTAAACTAATTGTATTCGTTTAGATATTTTAAAAATTGACGCTAATTTAGTATTTATTGAACGGATCGTGGTCGTGGTCGCTGTGACCACGTTAAGCTTAATTAGACTCGCTATTACAAAAATATATTACCAAATTTAATTGTACGATGCATTTGATTAGGAGAAGCTGTCATAGGATTCGGATATTTAATGTTAAATTAAAAGTTTGTGCCTCAGTATTTTTCCGGATATATTATAAATAAGCTTCAATAATATTGACCATACGTAGAGTAAATTGTATGAAATAGGTTTTTTATGAATGATATGTGTCCCTATTTCCATGTTTAATTGGTTTATGTATTACGTAAAAAAGAATGCTGTATGCGATGTTAACATTGGTGACGTACGCAGAACATAAAATTTATAAATTCATAAAATCCCGTTTTAAAAATTTATGTGTAATAATTTAATGGCATTTTGATAATAACAGGAATTCATTGAAATTACTTAAGGCGCTTTGGACCTTTAGTCTCACACGAGGCGTTAGATTTTTTTTAAAAAGCTGAACAATTGTACTTCAATTGTAATCTTCGTTATTCTGTTTTTGTATGTATATATATCGGGCATTAAAAATTTAAGTTGTAGATATTCATGTGTACGATATTTCACATCAGAAAATTTATTCTATCGGTCTACAGTGCAGTTATTCATTCGGTCTACAGTCTATAGTGTAGTCTACAGTGTGTCGGTACAAGTTTCATTGAGTATCAGCCAACGTTAACATCGCACGCATGCGTTCCGTTTGAGTGCCTGTTTTTTAACATCACATGTTCAGTGTGGTGGATCGAGTCGTTGACTTGGGAACTGTTTAAATGTCCGCTCTTTTTATTATAATGATAAATTAAATTTTAAGAGTCGTACATTGCATTACAACTATGGTCACGCTGACTTAACAGGGTTTTGGTCTAATTTTATAGTTATAATTCTACTAGTTTTCTTCTGTTTCTTCCAAACATTAGAAAAGATAAAAGATAGAAATAGGCGAAAAAGATAAGAAAGGTAAAAGATAGAATTAAAAGTAAGAGGAAGTCGATATGTCATTCATTCATTGTATCATTCTTTTAGTAAAATATTGCAAATAAAGCACAAATTATAAATGACTGATAAACTTACTTAAGAAACCTATTTTACCAAAGAGAAATTCTTATTCGTGACTCAATAGTTGTGATGCAATTAAAATGTACTCAAATATACATGTAATTACCGCCTATTATGACCCAGTTGTGCCAATTTTGTAATACTATCCAACCGATTCGACGCATTCCAAAATATTTTTACATCTATCATCCTCACTCAAACATTTTGCTAATATCATTGTTAGAAAATTGTTAGTTCTTAATAAAACATTAAAAAGTGTTTACTCGATTCTTAACATTTCTAATAAATTTTGAAATGTATTAATATATATCGTTTTCTTACACTCATAGCAACACTATTTTTGTCTAATGGCAGCAATTCGCTGCTGTCTTCTGTTCTGGAGGGTGGGAGCCGTAACTTAACCGTAGTGTCCCAACTTAGTCCCTGGGGGTAGCAAAACATCTGGCTAACCTCAGATAAGTTATTTATATTATCTGGGGTTGGTTACAGGTGTCCATGGGCAGTTGCCACTTACCATCAGGTGGACTGCATGCTCGTTTGCTACTTTATTATAAAACAACACTACTTTATTCTTCAATGTGTCGGTGTCGTAGCGAAAGATAATTTTATTTTATTTTATTTTATTTTATTTTATTTTATTTTATTTTATTTTTTATATTTATTTTATTTTGTATTTTTATAAGTGCATAAGCATCTTGATTCAAAAAAGATATCAAAATTTTTCATTTGAATTTATACATTACATTGATGTCTAAAATAAATGTTATAACTTAAAACTAATGTAAAAGGTAAATATGTAAAATAAAGGCAACTACTAATTACTAGTCAGATAGTTACTACAGACTCACAAATTTTGTTTCCTTTATTACTTGAAAACAACATCTTTTGTATCTTAAAAATATCTTTATCTATTTTTCATGTGACGATACTCTAAAATCTTCGGTAACGTGTTCTATACTGAATCTATGTTTATATTTAACTGATTTCAACCAATATGTTAATACCTAACATTTTATTTTATACTCGTAATTATTTAAATGTTTAATACATTTAAAGACGCTAATTTGAGATTATTTAATTACTTTTTGTAATGTAAAATCATGCGTTCAGGATTTTACATTACAAAAAAGTACAGAATACTTATTTCTTATTTTATAAATATAATTATGTCTGATACATATATTTCACGTTGTGTTTATTAAAATCCCTCGGTATGTAATTTATGAATAACTCAGCATTTTTAAACCATGAATATAAGACAATTGTATTAACATAGACAATTTTGTACTAACACGGTAGATCTGGGGAAATTAGACATTATAATTTAAAAAAATATTATTTTGCTATAATATCTAATAATTATGACAACATTACCAAATCTCAATATTAACATTGATGAAAAGCTCTCTGCAATTTAATACATTTTTTATTTTGAGTCGAATTTCCCTAATGATCTCATTTTACTAGATTACTAATGTCCATGAATAATGTTTAGTTTTAAGATTGAAGAGTCAGTGTTTTGTGAGGAATCAGATAGATGGCGTTCATTAGTGGAATCGGAGGCTTGCAGGTTTATCCATTTGATCAAACTATTTTCTTTACTAACACAGTGGTTACGTCATACAGAATGTCTTCGAATGACTGACACATAGCATTTGTATTTTTGATTAAGTTTAAAAGCTATGTTACCATGTAAACTAGAAATTTATGTAAAATTTATGAAATTAACCCTTTTTTCAATTTAAAATTAGTTTTCTTCAAATAAATGTTAAAACATAGGCACCTGGCAAGTCGTTTTAATTTTGTACAGTTTGATATTATTGGACCTATATGTTACATATATCGTAAAGTTTTGTACAACATCACATTGATTTTGTTAATCGTAAGTCCCTATTTATTTTTTATGTAACCGCCTGTATTATTATTTGAAATGTAAAAATATATAAGAAATTATGTATCTGGTTTGTTTTATTTTTTAGTTTATTAGTTTATACCCATACCGTTCTATGATCGTCTTATGAATTAGACACCCAATTCGACCTACAACTAGGGTTGCCAACATATCGTCGAAAAAAAATAGTACACATATAAAACAGAGTATTTTATGGACATAACATATAGATAATAAAAAAATACAAAATATTACAAAGAAAAAAGAAACCCGCTGAGTTTCTTGCCGGATCTTCTCAGTTGAGGTCATTTTCCGATCCGGTGGTAGTGTAAGAAAAAATACT
>DWNE01001049.1:0-23856 GCA_018249875.1 Cecropterus toxeus | reverse complement strand
CTAACTTGATGACAAAACAAGGTTGCCAAATCTGTTTTTGCCGCCCCCAAATCTGTTTTCGCCGCCCCTCTAAATGTTCCGCCCAGGGCGGATCGCCCCTCCGACCCCCCCTCGCTACGCCACTGGTAGCACCGCCATCAGAGTCAATTTACGAAGAGTTCTACCAATTAAAACAGATATCGAATTATGTCACGTTTCGGTTCAAAAAAAAATTTTTTTATTACATAGAATAGCAAACGAGTATGGAGTGCACCTGATGGTAAGTGGTCACTGCCGCCCAGCTGTAATCAACCCCGGACAAGATCGGTCTTACCTGACATTGATCAGAGAGGAGTCGTTTCCCCTGAAGACTAAGTTGGCATCGCAAAAATAGACGTTTGTGCATTTGGAGTCGAACCACATAGGCATTTCTACCAACGTTTTCCAAGCATGGGCATGTATAAGGCGGACTTTAGGGGGGCAAGACACCTCCTAAGCGCATAGGCGAAAAATGAAAAAAAAATCAACTGAAGGAACTTTATGTTTTTGGTGATAAATTTTACTGTATTAAATTCGATCCCCTCATTAAGACTCTGTTTAAAAGAAAATTCAGAGCAGCCAACCTTTTGTTCGACAAACTCGATTATACGTCACCATTTTTGGATCCACCTCCCCCTTAACAAACCTATAGCCTATAGCTACATCTATTTATCTATGAACCTAATTACGTCACCATTTTTGAACCCCCCCTCCCCCTTAGCAAACCTATAGCTACATCTATGACTTCAGGTATCAGCTACGAGCTAGCCGAATGGATAGCCTCTAACATGAGCCATGTGGTTGGAGTAGGAACCGATGCACCAACGTTAGAATCAGATGAGACTAGAGAGTTATCAGCGAGAACAGTATCCAACGTGCTGGGGAAGAATGGAATTTACGTCATCGCGAACGTTAACTTACGGAAACGATTGCCAGGTATAAAATAAAAGTTTTTGTATCAACTAGCACTCTTGTCTTTATTTTTCTATCGTACAGGTCTTATATTATACAATGCAGGAAAAATAATTATTTCTTTAAGGGTGTTATAACTGGTGACCCTAATTTTGCTACGTAGATCATGCCTGGGATGAGTTCCAGGAAACCGCGATACAAATTACGTGTGACAGAGGACTAATAAACCAGAGAACAAAGCTGAGTTTCTTGCCGGATTTTTTCAGTTAACGTCATATTCCGATGTTAGTGTAGGACAAAATATTATAACTAACAACTTGACTGTAACTAAGTGTCCCCACAGGCCTATAGAAAATAAAGATATCGTTTCATGCTTATGAGAGGATGATACTAACCATTTGTGATCTTCCAGAACACAGCTGCATGTCGATCGCAATGCCACTCAAGTTACTAGAAGCCCACTACGTACCAACGCGGTTAACTGCCTTCTGCCCGTCACGGAAAACTGACCGCAAAGCTACCATAGCCCTGATGAATAAGCCGCTACCTTTGCAGATTCAGAAGAGCAGGACGTTTGAAGTTAATTTGAATGAAATACTTAACTAGAGCATTATTCTTGAAAACTGTTATTTCTTTTACCATTTTATTTTCAAAGGGAACAACTATGATTCGACCTGACAAGTACCATAGCCACAACTTTTCTAGCGTGAAGTACTTCTTGCGTTTTGACGGAAGGGTGTGGTTACCGGCTCACTTTCTTATGAGTCGATCATCTTAGTCCCAGAAATAGTAATATTTACTATTAATTGAACTGAAGTTCATTATGCTCGTGAGGCAAAAAATTGTAAACGAATAATTTAAGAACATTTGTATCTCATTTTATGTAAAAACTGTATGTGCTTTTATGAGTAATATATATTCTTCGAACCTAAGATAAATAAAATTATTTTAAACACTTTCTGGAACTATTAAAAAGCAAATAAAGATTAATAGGGTAATAAAAATAAATAAAAGGTTCTGCCTTGAATAAATAAGCTTTATTTTTGGCCAAACTATTACATTGCATACATCTTTACACATCTATTAAAAAAATCATTACTGCCGTAACAAAGTATTCCATCAAAAATATAGCGAGAAACTTACAGAAGTTCCGTAACACGACCGTATGCAAATCAGATAAAATACAATTTAAATTGACAAGCTACTATTGTGAATATAATTATACTAAATATACTATAAGTTTCTTTAAATCAAATCATATCTCTTATACTATAAACAGCTTTCAATGTTCCGATGCAAGAATCACGTCATAACCGACCAATCAGAATCGATATAATTATTTTGCGCGTGCATCCACGAGTCCTTATTGGTCAATCATCACGCGACAACTACCCACATCACGATAGTACAAAATACGAGTTTAGAAAATTTCAAAACATGACAGGATTTTATTCATTCAAAAATTTATAAAAAGGGAGCCTTAGGATAAGATAAAAATTACTACTAAATGCTGGCAGTTCGGACTTAAGTCAATTTTTTGACTACCCTCACGATAGAATAAGTCTTTATTGAGTTAAATCCGATTGTCATACATTTGGATTCACAATACGAAGAGCACCAGTTTAACACTGAAGCACCTCTGACACTCACACACACGCGACTACACACAATACGAAAACGATTGCGATATGTTCTGTATATTGCAATTCGAATACAAGCCGCGTGTGTAGACGAGGCAGTACATCTTAGATCCCCATACATATGCTAAAGCATCGACTCCTCAGCCTATCCATTACAATAAAATGCTACAGTAATACAATGATCGCAGTTGTCGCTTTAGAATTTCAACATGTACTTTATTGCAAACGCTTAACGTCTAATTTACCTTAAGTAGCTAAGAAAGTCCGTAATAATTTTAATACTTTCAACATTATTGCCACATTACGCACTGTTAGCGTGGTTATAAGCTACGTTGTATTAAAAATAGATTATATACTTTCCGTCTTGTTATACCGATATAATTTACATGTTACAGCTACTAGTTTGGTAAATTCACAACAGATTTTGTTTATAGTTATTGTGACGATTCTAGTATTAACATAGTGACTCATTTGACATAGATTCGAAGTCAAGTATGCATGAATTGGTACACACCACGACTGCACAAATGTACTTTACAAGAAGGAATTACATTTTAACGATTTATTAGACACATAGCGCTCTCTAGTGCAACTTCCAGTGTCCTCAAACGATCGTATTCAAGGATAATTATTTTACAAGCATAATTTTACTACCTTTATTAAATTTAAAACAAAAGGTTGTCTGTAAAGTCGGTTTACGGACGATAATTTTACGTGATAACGTCATAAAGAAACATTGATGAAAAATTGCCTACTTTTAAGAAGTTAATTAAATAATTTTATATATAAAGAAATTAATATTTATTTACCCTCGTTAATTCAAATATTTTTTCCGCGCTCTTGCTTGCACGCTCAAGCTCAAGCGGAACGTGACACTTTTTCTTGCGTGTAGTCTGCGTTCATCGATTCATAAGACGTTATCACGTCAAAAATAACGTATAAAGATAGTTTCATGTAATCTTAAAGACGTCTGTCGTAGAAAAAGAATAAACGAAATGAACGGATTGTAAGAAAAGTTGTCATAGTACTCGTAAGACTTAGGTAGTCGATAAGAAATGTACAACATATGCCATTGGAACGCAAAATATACAAATATACATCTACATTATGCCGGTTACGCAGTGTGTACACAATATTGGGATCGGTACAGACATAAGCTCCATTTATACGGCTTATATGGCTCAAATGCTTACAAACAGGAATGCTGTTCTGACCGCATGATATTCACATACAAAGGCTGACTAAACATTTTTAACATCGAGTTTATGTTTAATTTTCGAGAAGATTTCAAGAAAATTACTACCTTACCATAATTTTGAGGTAATTCCGAATGAACAATACATGCGCACGTATATCGCTTCTTTGCAGGAATAGTGACACAACTCAAAATTTATTCATTTTTAATTGAAGATACATTTTTATCCAAAACTTGGTGCTCTTACTGAGCCATAGTTAATGGTCTTTTAATATATTTTAAATATTTTAACTTCAATTAAAAAGATTTATTGCTTTTGAGTTGTGTTATTATTCATGCCAATAAACGATAAGTACTAATCTTAATACAAATATAATATTTATTGTAGAATCAATGCATGATTACAGCTATGCTATCATCTATATTTTATTATTAAGTGTCAATAAAATGCCTATCATTACACTGTATGGCTTACAAGTTCATCTAAATATTATAATGATAATCGATTCATACAAAAATACTATTGGATTTCAACATCGATTAAAAATATGTTTACCTTTCTCTATTATGTAGAAATGTTTTAATATATTATTTATTACCATTCGTCAGGGTGACAATTTTCGATTTCTGAATTCTTACGAACCGATAACGAATACACGATCCGATCCTATATCGATTATTATCATCAATTTCGAATAATTATTCGAACAGGGCCCCTTAGTGACCGTATAATATTGACCTAAGCCACAGGCGGAACGAAGATGTAATATGTTGTTTAAGAGACTTGAAGGTAATCTGCCATACATTTGTCCACGTCGTTTATTTCTCATCATCTCCTAAAGCCTGTATAAACTACGCTATAATTGCACCTGCAATCGATTAATACCAATGACCAAACACACGACGACAATATCTATTGATACGTACAATAATACATTGTCATAAATAAAATTGAATACGTCATTTTTTTTCTACTTTGATTCAGAACTCGAGAAATCGAAAACTCACACCTGCTTCTACCGTAACGATTAAATTACGTATTCCGAATATATCAGACTTAATTATGTTTGTATTTCATTATAAGATAACAGTATTTAATAAGTCAAATATATCGGTTATTAATGACTGTGATTATTGCTATTAATATTGAATGCACAAACGGTATCGAAGAGCACTTTGTATATGTGTTACACATTTAAAATCGATTATTATCAATTGAGTTGTATTGAAGTAAAAATTCATAAAATTATACACATCAAAACGTGAAATGCTAACTGGATTTTGGAACCTATCAATGTAAATAGGAAGATCTAGTGACGTCATTCACTAAATGTTGTCATTCAGTCAGCCATTCGATCTACACGAACGCGCTGAATTGACCGGAACTGTTCACTCGAACACTATAACATATTTTATGTATATACGATATCATTTTACTTACCGATTTTTATTTATTGGGACATCTTTTAAATAATTTGCAGTAGGATACTTACTGTCTTCTTTAGAATCAAGCCTTAATAAATGTAAATGGTGAATTTAACGTTTCGTAAAGATTAGTTTCATAATGGATAATGTTAAATACAGACATTACAGAAGAAAGATGATTCTTAAGAAGACTGTAATCAACTACAAGTACAATACAACTTAAAATGAAGAGTTTCACAAATTTAATTCTATATTCAAATATGGACCAAACTATCCTGGCTGCTTAGCTCCCACAAACATCTTCAAAAGTATTCCAAATGCAATATAATTCTATATAAACAGGTATGTTAGATGTGTTTAAGTGATCAGGCCTATCCATGAACTTGAAGAAAGAAGTCCTACAAGAAGCTAAACACAGATTTCTAACTGAAGTATAAGTACTTACATCTCATACAAATAGATCTTATACAATGTTTCTTACCAAAACATGCAATTTTCTTTGTCAGGATGAGATGGAAATATGTGGCAATGATATCATTGTTCTAATTGTAAAATTGGACATCAATGAGTAATATTTTCTTAGAATACTTTAGAATATAATTGTGATGTCCAGCCTTGTCCAATAGACAGCACACATTGTCCCATGATTCAAAATTTAAAGGAAAGCATTTTAGCGATGAATTGAGATTTTTAGGGGGTTAAAACATCATCCAGGCTAAGTTACTCCATACATATTTATATAAATTTACAACAATATTGACATTTGACGACCCACATAGTGAAGCGGTTACCATGCAATTCTGACATGCAAAGGGTCCCAGGATACCTGACCAGTCTGACATGTGAATGATGAGTTTAAATTTTGCTCTGCGTGTTTGTGTGTCCATGGCACCTACGACATGGAGATATGAGTGTAGAAAGCGTATATATCCACTCCATACCTACAACAGTTCCGATCGAATCCAGCACACCAGCCGCTTAATCCTTCCAATCCTTCTTGATCTCGAAGCTCCACTCCCACTGCAGGTGTATGTTTTTGTCGTCGTCGGTGAAGAGGCTGTTGACGGTGTAGGCGCCGCGGGCCATCATCCCCGACGGCGCGTCCTCCGGGGGTGTCGTGTAGGACTGTATCTCCGTCTTCGGAGGGTACGAGCCAACCATGTGAGTCATCTTGTCGACTGGAATTGGGTGAAATGTTGTCATTAAAAGACAGTTTGGTCATAGTTAAAAAGCTCGAGGTCTACTCGTATTAGTAGTTATCTCGTATTAGTAGTTAGTCTCGAGATCAAAACTGACAGTACGGAACTTACAGAAATATTACAACTAATTGAAAGTCACGATATTATGAGAATTAAAAAAGAATTTCGTTAAAAAAATTTCATGTCTTGATTTTGTTTTAGTTTTTTTTACTAAATCTATATAAATATATAGATTATTATATAAATGCAACTTAGTAAGTAGTAAATATAAGTACCGTTAAGGGATACTTCATTTCATAAGATAAAAAAAACAATTAGATAGGCAACATTGTTCATATCAAAAGTGGTAAAATGATGATAAAAAATATGTACGAAATACAATCGTCTAGATTAAGTAATGTTACATTATTACATATGTACAGTACCATGGAAATAGTCTATAAAGGCTTACGTGAGTATTTCTCTCCCATATGCACCTAAAAGCCCACTTATTAAAATTCAAATCGTGCCAAATCAATTCAAAACAGATTAAATTTATTAATGTATTCCGTTAGTGGTCGGTGCAGTGTTACGTAAACAACTACAGGTGCCAAAGAGGCTCGTATTCGTGACGAAACGATTGCGATTTATCGGAATCGACAACAGTATTGGTGACAATCGCTAATCGATGACAGACGGTGATGAACTGATTATTCATTAATTATTCTAATGAATAAAATTGAATTTGTAATTCAAAATTATTACTATGTTTTTAATCCATCAAATTTATTCCAAAGAAGTCGATTAAGATCTAAAAAAAATACATCGCAAAAACAAAATTTCCGCAACTTACCGAATTTTTCTAGTTAAACATTTATAATTAGTTAAATACTTAAAAGTACTCCTAAAAATATTTGGCGAATTAAAATGTGAAGACATCGCGAACATAAATCTTCGCCCCTTTAATCCGCGCGTCGATCTAATTATATTCTTAAAGCGCATGTGCGCAAACTCCAACATGCGAAAATATTCTTTTTTTTTTTCAAAAAAATCAAATGTTGCATTAAGTCTCCTTTATTCTGAGCGTGTGATATGTTTACCACAGACAAGGTCATTGTGACACACGTCCAAAGAGCCTTTACTTTTTTTTTCATTTTTATTGACTCCCAAACCAAAACTCATCACCGAAAGATTTCCGAGAAAAACGTAAAATAAAAATCTACTCTCTCATACTTTTTATTAAAACGTATATAAAATAAACAATTAGGTTCAATGCGGAACCCTAAACTGAAATAACTTTAAAACTCTTACGCTAACGATAAAACACTACAGTATTTCCAATCCAGTGCCAAATCAAACCCGCTCTCATAGATATGTATTACTGTATTCAATCAATGCAGCGGTTTACGTAAACGACGAGAGAAGCCAAAGATGTTTAGCGCATTTTCACCTGCCAATGCTGTTTAGTAGCATGACATTGACCGAGTAAAGAAATAGACTCCTAATTTAAAATTTACTTGAATAAAATATTAGTGAAGTCTATGTTCAATAACTGTGTAACTTAAATGTTAAGTAGTGATACTAGATCCCATTGAAGAACCTTTTGTACTCCGATTCCGGTGGCACCAACGTCACATCAATTTCTAGCTAATAGCGCTGTTATACACTGTTATAATCTGGTTTGAAGTTAACGGTGACATTCTTATCCGAATCGTTTCCACTTAGTCCTCAGGGGTAGCAATGCATCTCTGTTTAACAAGTTAGGATTCTAAACTTATCCTGGGTTTATGACAGGTATCCTTGACAGGCAATGAGCACTTAGATGCAATCTACCTAAGTGCTCCTTTGTTACTTCTATAATATAATAGGGATAAAGACACACATCATTTTGACAGTCATACGTAAACATGATATATACATAGACGATCCGCGTGGCGCAGACGTCACCATACCGGTCGGACACACAGTCTGTCCCGTGTTCGATCCGGCCAGACAGAAATGTAAATGACGAGTTTAGATTTCTGTTCTGGGTCTGTGTGTTGTGTATTCGTCTTGTGCGTCCATAGCACCCACGACGCATCAGAAAATCCTACTGTGGGGCTATAAGTTTAGAAAGCGTTTTTTTGTTATAGGTCTACATGACCAGGAACCAAACCCGGAACTTGACAAACAACCATACCATACCACGAGCCATAGAAATCACTCTAATTATTCACGCACACACCCCAAACAGCTCATACATGTCATTGCATACAATACACGTGACACAATTATGCGATGCGGGGAATATTTATAGTGCGCTTAATAATAACGCGCCGTTGGGAATATAAATCGGACGGTATAAATACGTACCGGGCACTGTCCGGCGGCGTGGTGGGACGAAAATTTGTATTAGTAAAGGATCATTACTCTTTATAAGGCTTATCATTAACATTAGTAAAGGTTACTACATAATACCGCCGTATATATTGCATGCTTAATGAAAAACTGACTCTTTAAGAGATAAGTTAAAATTTATTCACGTACAGACATAGGCTTTTGTTAGCGCTATCTGCCATCTACCGCTTGAATTACGTTGAAATTACGATTTGTTAGCGCCCTAACGTTAATTAATCCTTAATTTTATTCATCAACAAGTACGAAAAGGCCTCACTGCAAGATCCTCTTTTGCGATTTCCCAAAGATCGTCTTTTTTTAGTTAAGTCAGTATTCCAATAAGAACGCGATATGATAGGCGATAGAATAAGCATGGTCTGAACGAGAGTGTTACACTGCCACACTTATTTATAGTGTAAAGCTAAGAAATGCTTAATCATTTCGATGGAAGGGCCTGGAGAAGGATGTAGACTAACTTGTATGCTAGGCGACCATCAGTTCTAAAGAGTACAACATAATTATCTATGATTGAATTCACCTAGAATCCCTGTTGAAGGCCGCACTGACCATTCGTTCTTTATCATCGTTTACTACTTCAATATTATTAGTAAAATTGCACAGTGAAATACATACTTAAATACTAATTATAAAATTATAACAATTTATATATTCGAACTTTTATATATTCGAACTTCGAATAAGTGGATGACCACTCATAATAAACGTGCGCGCTTCAATAATTTGGTCGTTTAACATTAAAAAGCAAACTTGTCGGAAGTTTTAAACAGTTAGAAAACATCCCACTCGGGCTGACTATCTCCACCCCTCCTAATCGGCATTGAAGAATTTTGCTCCAATGTTTTCAGCCGACAATATGAAATTTAACTGTAGGACTCCAATAATCGCCACTTGCTATAAATATTGCGCAGATTTTCAAGAAAAATATACAGCGATACTCTTGCTACAACGGAGGCCAATACCAAAAAAAACTAGCCTAAATAACCCTGGACTCACCCGGCACTCCCAATCGGTATGTCTTCTGCACGTACTTCAACCCGTGGACGATTTCCCGCTGCACGATGAAATCAATCCTTATCCGGTACTGCACTCCCTCCTTTATTATAAAGACCTGTAACATGAAATAATTTGTCGTTAGTACAATGTATATTTGACACAGAAACACTAAATGTTAGCTAAGATCACATTTCCTCACTTCTTCTAAAATTGAATAGTAGCCTTATCGGGTAGAAATAAGTGTGACGTTGGTATCTTCGGATTCAAACTACGAATCTACTATATGTGCAAACAATTTGCCAAAGGTGTGAAGTCCACTAACCTGCACTTCGCTAAGTTAGTTCATAAAACTTATCAATCTGAAGTACATTCAACAATATTTTGACAAAGTGGATTTGATGACGTTGATGACACTATAAACTAAGTGACGAAAGGTGGTAGAAATGCCCATCGACTTCCTTGGAATCATCGCCTGATCCATTTATTCTTCACGAGGATATCAGACGCCGCTATTCCATTGCCATCTAAAAGCAATGACAAATGTCGTACCTAAAATGAATTTTAGAGTACCTCAACTAATTGAGGTATTCCAAATTTTCCTATAGCAACAGGTTTATGAATAAACTAGCTATTTGCGCTGATATATAAAAAAATATATTTCCTAGGGAAATGTATGTACCCGATTTTATTCATCGAATTGAAAACAGGCAAAATAAAGTTACAAATGTTGCCAAATATGGGGCATTCTCCAAAATAACCTATGTTCTTGCAAAATTCGCGACGATTCCTCAAAGATTACTCCATCTCTAATCCAAGTAATTAAAATTGGCAACATTTTTACAATAAATATCGAGTCACAGGTACCTAGTGCCAGCTCCGCCCACACACTTAATCGTTTTATTTTACGACCATTCCGCAGTCGTATTTATGATAGCACTACATCATGATATTGTTGTTGTTGTGTGAATTTCAATTTTAGTTTTATATATTACACGACACGATGAAAATAGGGACATAATGCGAGATTTGCATATTGTGCAAAACAAAATATTTTCGCTTTTTGGAGAGTATCTTTAAACCCAGCGATTATTAAAAGAGAAGATACATTTATGCTTGTCAATCATCACTTTTTAATTGGGTGGACTGCTAAAACCTAATTTGCTAAAGTAAATTGAATGTATTTTCCTTTGTAATTTAAAAATCATTGCTGCTAATTAAACGATCTTCCGTGTAAACTATTTTTTCTCTCATAATATGGAAGAAGTATTAGATAAAAAATACGAGCGGCAATGATGCTTCTGAAGTTAAATCACAAAGAGTTCTACCTCCTCTGATGCGTAACTCATAAAAGAAACCTACGCTCATTATTTAGCTGTCTAGACAGAGATCGAATCAAAATCCCCTAAACGAACAAGTATATTGACCGATGCCATAAATGTCACCGTCAAAACCAACAATATTTCACATGGTACTGAGAATACACCTAATGCACGCAATTAAACCCTACGTAAAGAGAAGCAATAAATTACCGTAATGTTGGAAGATAGAGCCATTTAGATTCCATTAAATGCACTATACAAACAAGCAATCTCAACCCAATGTTTATACATTAAAGGATCGATTACGATCGATTAAATTCTATAATAGATTTGATGCAACAATCCCAGGAATTCTGAAGCAGATCATAGAGCAGCTGTGCATATTGGACATTGGACGATCCAAATATTTCAGACCGTTATATCACCAACAATTTTCTTCAAACACGAGGATGGAAAGGAGGCGAAACCACGAATGAATAAGTATTTTCATGGTTCTTCTGACTAATAAATTAGGACCATCCGACTAAAAAGGAATTTGAAATACCAACCAGAGCCAAAGATAACTAAAATAAAGTCTAGACTTCTTCGATGAATACGTTAATGCATATTGCACGGTCGACAGTTTTATAACACCAATCAGTCTGTAGTGTCTAATCTGGAAAAATAACAATGATATAACACTGTTTTCTCTTGTTGAGGCAGATAGGGTGGGGACATCGCTGTTTATCCGTGACCATGATCCATGCAAACTAGGTCAAACATCGGCAAAAAATACAACGATAGAGCGAGCATTGAATCTGTCGCCAGGTAAATATCTAAATAGGTTGCATAAATATGTCTTTGTCCGGAGGCATTAACGACAGGGAAGGTATTGGATCTGTCATCTAGTATTTAGGTATCATAAACACATCGTAATTCTGACGCCTTGACAATAGGACGGGCATTGAATCTGTTGGTTCATGTTTAAATATCACAAATATGTTGTTATCCTGAGTAATTACTGACACGAGTGTCATTGAATCTGTTGTCTTGCGTTTGGTAGCAAGAATTCGTCGTTATCCTGAGGTTACGGTAGGATAGCATTAAATCTGTCATCAAGTACTCAAGTAGCACAAATACATCGTCATCCTCATGCAATTACGATATCAAAGACATTAAATATGACTTCAGGTATTTAAGTAGTATAAATCGTTATACTGAGACGGTAAAGAGAGGAGAGGCATTGAATCTATCGTTTCGTGTTTAGGTGGCACAAATACATCGTCATCCTGATGCGTTAATGATGATGATGATGATGAATAAAAAAAATGATGATGAAAAGGCATTAAATCTGTCATCAGGTATTTAGGTAGTACGAATACATCATTATCCTGAGGCGTTAACTAAAGAGAGGCATTGAAACTGTCGTGTCGCATTTAGGTGGCATAAATACGTCATCCCAATGCGTTAACCATAGAAAATACATTGAATCTGTCATCAAGTATTTAAGTAGCACAAATACGCCGTCATCCTGATGCTTTAACGATAGGCCGGGCATTAAATCTATCGTCTCTTGTTTAGGTGGTACAAATACATCATCCCGATGCGTTAACGATAGAAAAGGCATTGAATCTGTCATCAGGTATTTAGGTAGCACAAATACGTCGTTATCCTGAGGCTGTAATGATAGGGCGTGCATTGAATCTGTCGTCTCTTGTCTAGGTGGCACAAATACGTCATTCCGATGCGTTAACAATAGGAAAGGCATTGAATCTGTCATTAGGTATTTAGGTAGCACAAATACGTCGTTATCCTTAGGCGTTAACGATAGGGCGGGCATTGAATCTGTCGTCTCGTGTTTAGATGGCACGTTGGATATGACAGGTGCATCGTCGCGCGCACGTCCGCGCCGCGGCTGCGCCCGCAATTAACGCGCGATACGGCGGCGCGTGCGCCTGGCTGTTTGCCAATATCGTTTTTAGTACAGCGTGTTTGAATATTCAAATATGTAAATTAAGGTTTTTACAGATTTCTAACTGTTGTTAGTTGTTGATTTCTAAATATTTTGTGCTATTAATGTTGCACGGTAAGCACATTGCGAATATACAAAAACGTTTTAGGTGCAGATTTACAACTGATTATGTGCTTTGCACGGCTACGTTGCATCCTAAGAATAATACTTGGTTCTTAAATTTTAGAACATAATGAATATTTTCGACAAATTATTTTAAAGTAATAAATATAATACCTAAAATATATATGTACTTTTAAATAAATTGTACAATATATGTAAGTTTATGGAATTTGTGACGTTCTCCGTAAATAGTTTATTTGGAAATTTAAAATGTATTATTAACATTTACGTTAAAAAAATTAAAAAGATAATTAACAGAATACGTTAGCTAAGTACAACCAAGCCAATTAATGGGTTAGTTACAGAACCATCGGGTTATTTAATTTTATGAAAATATTTAATTTACATCATCCTGTAGAATGAGTAACAGACAAGCACATAGATCATCGAGATATATTGGCTGGACGGCACGCTTCGTTTCGTCTTGTCTGTTATACACTAGGGTGGATTAGTATTTGAATTGTGAGTTGGTAACAACTCGGGAATCTACATATATAAAAATAAACAATACTTCAAACTGGAGCTACATAAGATTATAGAATAATAAAAAAAAAAAAATAACAACATGAAATATAAATTACTTCAATAGTAAAAAATATAAGATAATCTATATTATATTAAAAGACATTATTCACCTCTTACTGGCTTGAAAAAATGTTTCTTCATAGTGAAGAAGCAGCGAAAACCATAACACAAAATTTAGTTTAGTACAATGATTCGCTTTACCCGATAGTAGAACAAGTAGAGTTGAAGTTACTTTAAATCACACATTTTTGTTACTCAAGTAATCGTTTGTTTACATCGGTCTATCAATCTCCGTAAAGCTTTTCTTCTGGTTTGTCAAAGATTTATGGCGACTTTCGCTTACTATTAAAGTGATGGCGCCACTGGGATTCTGAAACGCGCTATTGAAGTTTTCTCAAATTCTTGCATATATGTTCAGAACTGAGAATGTCGGAGCACGGCCGCTCAACAGGAATCATCCCTGAGCCTCGCAGGAGATATCTCTTTACCAAGGATTGTTAAAAATTCACGAATGCGTCCATTCATGACATAATAACGCCAAATAGATAAGAAGAAGAAATCAAAGCTTTTAGTAGACATTTATCGAAATAAGATTGAATATTATATCTAATGATTACAGATACGAACGGAAGACATTTGTAATGTCTTCCGTTCGTAGGTGAAAACAAATGGGTAATTATACTAATTATGCACATGTCAAGCCGGCGGACGCTTCATCAATCACATTCTTAGGAACTGAAACGGAACGATCACCTCTTCGGTTGACGGACGTAATTGTTCTCCGAAATAGAATATTAAAATAAACTTTGAACACAAGATTCTAATTACGAGTATATATTTAGACTGAATTAAAATAAGGATTTTTCAGATATAATAGAAATATGGTAATGGTCACTGTAGATCATAAACTTCTGTTAACAAATTCATATAGAACAGTGGTCCTATCGAAGTCAAACAGATGCGATGCTACTTCCGCGGGCTAAGATGGTAGCCACATGTGAAAGTGAGCTACACCCTTCCACCCAAACACAAAAACTACTCCACGATTGGCGTGGCGGTTGTACCTCTCTGGTGTAATACCCATTCTACCACCATGCAAACTGCTCCAATACGGATTAATGGCCCCTGTGTGACATTACACATGTTTTTCATTGATCACAGGTATACCTATCCTGAAATATGCAAGAGACCATGTGATATAACAAAACTTTTAAGGCATTTGAGTCGCAGTGCCGTATCGCGGGACAATTGTACAACTCAAACCCGAAGAAGAAGAAGTAAAGAATATGTATCCCCAATGAAAAACAGTGTAAATAGAATAACGTATTAATCAATGCATTAAAGAACATGGAAGGAAGTACGTACCACCCCCAAATTTTCAAATCGTACCATAAAGGCTTCAAACAACGTTTAATGATTGCTTATTAATACAAAATACAGAAATGAGGACTTAAACCTGTTCCCATAGAACGGTGATCATTGTTTACCCACGGTCATCTAATCTTACAGCCCAACCCAAATTTGCATTATTATAAAGATCGATTTAGTTCTTCTCATGATACCGATTACCGAGCTATACGCGCTCCGATATCTATATTAGTAACAGTTAAATGCCAAAAGTTAATATTCTATCCATTGATGATGAATCATTGAGACCTCTTGTACAGTTATATTTAGATAAGGAATTAGTATTTAATGGAATTGTTGTATAAACACCCCTTCATAGAAACAAATTAAAATAATTTCACCAGAAACTAATCAATTCAACACAACCTAATCTACGACAGATACATATGTAGATTCAGATGTCCATACTGTGAAGTTTCCTTCTGTATATTTCCGAACGACTGAACCTTGAAAATTTTGAAAAGAAACACCTCCACCTCTTTCCAGTGGATGTCGTAAGAGGCGACGAAGGGTCAAAATCTAGAAGATAAACACCTAGATAGTACATACATGCCATGCCACAGTAACTATTTGAAAAAACACTTTGGAAATCCAACAGTACACTTTAAAGAGCCGATGGCTAGGTAGACAGACGAAATATGGAAACAAAAAAGCAGTTTTCCATAAAAGTGTGCAAAAAAACATCAAATAATATAGAACCACAAATTCACGTAATAACGTAATTCTTGATACAAGCACAACACGGTGAAGTCCTAATTAATATTAATTACAGTTTAATATATCTGCGTCTAGTGTTGATTGCTCTAGTTCACTTCATAAATGAAATATTACAAGGAATCCAAAAATAGAAACGATAGAATGACACGGTAAACACTAGACGACGTAAGTATACGGAACAAAATCTAGAATAGTTAAGGCTTTATAAACCCACTTCCCAAAGGAAACAGGTTATCTAATCGTCATATATTATACATTTTTTCCATGATATAGGACAAAATATCAAAATAATACTGGCTGTATTTTTTCAACTGAATGTGGATCAGCTAGTTCGAAAGTATAAAAATGATTAAAAAAACCAGCCAAGTGCGAGTCGGACTCGCGCACGAAGGGTCCGTACCATTACTTATACAAAACAGCAAAAAAAAACACTTTTGTTTTATGGGAGCCTCCCTTAATAAATTATTTTATTATGTTTTAGTGTTTGTTGTTATAGCGGCAACAGAACAACTCGTATATCATTCGTGAAAATTTCAACTGTTTAGCTATCACGGTTCATGAGATACGACCTGGTGATATGACAGATAGACGGCCAGACGGACAGCGGAATCTTATTAATAGGGATCCGTATTTACCCTTTGGGTACGGTACCCTAAAAACTTGTCATTTATTCAATACCCTTTATTTACCCTACCTTACCAATACAAACAAAGAAAAATTCTGAGTGTGTAGAGAAATACATTTGCCTAACACTTATTAGAATGTTTGCTTATCTGCTTGTTTGTGTTTAAAATCGTCGTCAGACGGAAAGTTATGAATTTAATTTAAATGATTAAAAATATATTAATAGTTCGAAAACTGCAGTAAACCCTGTCTTTCTTGCATTGCAATCCATCAATTCTATCAAAAGTTATTACAATTTAAATTCATGAATCATTTTTAAACACTAATGAATCCGCAGGTCACAGCTAGTGCTAATTAAAAAAGAAAATTCAAAAAAGAGGAATCCAACAACTAGTGATACAAACTTTGAGTTGCAGGCATCTAACGATGTAGTTCTAAAAACGTAATTACAAATACACATCGCGACTGGTTATATTTAGATTCTATCGGACTTCAATAAAAAAACGTTTACATTCTAGTGAAACCGAACCAATTAACGAAGAGTAGAATCAATGCCTGTTAGCAATCTTCAAAATCAATCTAGTGCTCGCGAGAAGTCAATTTCAAAATCAATTACAATTTAGTTAAAAAATACACATAAGGAACAGATAACCTGTCGTTTGAGAAGGCAGTTGAAAAGGTTTTTCTTAATCAGATTGACGTAGCAAACGAACATGCAGTTCATCTGATGGTAAGTGGTTACTGCCGACCATGGATACCTGTAATCTACTTCATATAGAACAGGGGTCCTGTCTGGATTCAATCACAGATGCTTAGCTACTCCCGAGAACTAAGTTGGCCGCTCATATAAAAGTTAGCCGGCAAGAACGCTCCTCCATCTGTTTCGCGCAAGAAATCGGTTTGGCGGTGATACATCCCCGCCGGTTACTAGTTCTACCACCTGGTATGATTTATGAACTCATGCATGCGTCGTATGCACATTTAGAGCAAATCTCCGTAAGTCGAAAGTGGGTCGCGTAGGGCCATAATTAGCTGTGTCAACCTCATAGACATTATGATTATTTATAAAATAAACTAGCAGTGGCAGTTCTACCACATCTGACCTGATCAAAAGGGTGGATACATGTGGAGTCTATTTGTTAGCTTTCATTTGATACCCGTTTTGGCTTATTCTCTCGCCGACTTGTTTGCTTCTTTATCGTGACGCGTTTTCGTTTCATCGAGTTGCAAATCACATCGATTCTAAAGAAGTTCACTTCAAAATGTAATGTCATACCTGCTTCTTTAAGTCAGTGAGGTCTCCGCTGAGGTCCAACTCGACGTCGTCTCGCCCGGTCACACAGAGCGCCAGCTTCTTCACTATCACCTTCCGAGGGTCGTTCGCGTCTGTTGAGACGGATTCAATTAGCATTTAATATTGAAATTTGTTTTTTCTATAATTATATTGCAGATGCAATTTTTCCCATCCATCTTAAGTTTCACCCCTAAATAAGGTACGATCCCAATATTTTAAAGCGTAGTCGTAAGGACGGAATGGGATCCAAAAAAAGATTTAAAAGATTTGTTACCTTCTACTTGCAATATGTCCGAGACTCTTATCATAGCACGAAATGCGCCAAAAAAAGTTTTAAGTCTATTTTTAACGGAATATAAAATCACAAATACCATATTAAGCCATTATTATATCACACACTGGAAAGTAGCCCTCATGTTGTAGATGACACGAACACATGTACATATTCTAAACAAACAACCAAATTATCATTCACGTATCCGCCTGGCCAGGAATAGCACCCGGATCCTGTACATGGCAAAACGTTACGTTTAATAGTCTCTATATAGACCAGTGTTTCTCAAAGTCATCTACGTCCCCATATGCAATCTGGATGTATAAAGAGCGTGGTGAGGTGACGATGAAGGAGTTTGGGGAAAGTTATTTGGTTTGCGATTGCCAGCTTTGCAAAGTCCAGATTTTTTGCCGATTGTCAAAGAGCGGAAAGAGAGGGCGCTACATTATAATATTTTTTTAGAGTGGGCGGTAGACAAAAGAAGTTTAAGAACTTTTTGCTACGGATCAACGCGAATAATTGAACTGTTTTTATACATACTGATGTTGCAGGACCATGATTTGGTATCGTAGTTATAAAGACTTATCTTCCGTACCGTCATTTGGTGTAATATCGCTTGTGATCTTGCATATTACCAACTTCTTAACAATAAATAACACAAGCCTGTTTTCTACCTACCTTTAAATATGGGGCATATTCTTTTAATAGATGCAATTTTTAATTTCTTGATAGATGCAATAATATAAATCCAAATAAAATATATCTTATAGACGAGTGAAGCCGCGGACAGAGTCTAGTGTCAGTATATCCTAGTTATTGGACGCAAATAGCTCAACGTTGACTATGCAGGCTATACGTGTGCGCTGTTCGATGGATTTCACGCTCGATTTCCCCTGAATCGAAGTCTCAGGTTGCAGTCAATTAATACCAGACGTACCGATATATTAATACTGGAAAACTATTATTATTCTTGCGGATAATTAAAACAAGACTTAAGTAATATTGTATTATATTCTTAGAACATGATTGATAAAGTTCAATGTAACAGGATTTTTTTAAATACTGACTTATTCCCGCGGTTTCGCCCACTACAGTCACGTTTACGACGATGATGATTATTTCATGTGTTAATTCAGGTCATGAAAATCCCACTAATAGTTTCAAGTTTTTGCTTGAAGAAGTAAACATCAACAAACATCTAGAATAGGGTCTCCCAACCATTTTTTTGTTGTGGCTTCCCTGACTATTTAAAAATATTTTCATGCTCCCCCTGAATTTTTTTTATTGAAAAAATAAAAAAAAGAAGAGTAGGTACTAATGAGACAATTGAAATCGAATGGCCTGCACGAGTTGGTTGATTCTAGGTTCTGTTTTTGCCAGAGCTATCATCAGGTCACTATCGACATCAACCCTATTTTTGAATATAATATTTCATTTCATAAATTTTATGCGTTTAAATTGAACATTTCATTGTGATGTTATTTGTTTATTTTTGTATTGTGTAACTGCGACTAAAAATACTAATTGAAATTATTTAAGCTCAATAATATTTAATAATCATACAAATACATTTGTAGACAAAATTGCCAAACCGAGTACCACTCATCAGACATGATCACACTTGACAACGATAACAGCAGTCGGAACATTCCAGCAGCGTTATCACGGGATCATAATGATAACGGTTTATCAATTCTCTGGTAATTCGTATATAGAAAGTGTTACGCTAAATATATAAATTTCGGTACTGAATGCCATATATAGAAACTGTTTTTACAACTGGCATTACGCTTAATATACAAATTTCGGTACTGAATCGGTAATTTATTTATCGTAATTTCTCACCGTGTAATTTTAATTTGGCCATCCAGCTCGTGTGATAAGATGACTATTAGAGAGGCTTTTGCAAGCCCAGGCGTGGACACGCTACAGCCTGTCTCCTGAATTTAACCACTTAATATCGTATACCGTATACCTACCTGAAAAGAGAGTAGTGCAAGTCTATGTCGACATTAGCCGATACACTTTGATATATTTTTTAATAACCCCATTCATAACAGAATAAATTTTATATGAATTTCCCTAAGCGACAGAATTCGCAATGACGAATCCGTAGGAGAACAAAAGTTACCGACAAAGCTCGCAGAATTAGTAAGCTAAAGTGGCATTAGGCAGTCCACATCGTTCGTAGGACACACAACCTATGGGATAGAAGAGTCCTCGAATGGAAACCACGTCTTATTTTTTAATAAGAATAAAGTAACAAACGAGCATGCTGCCCACATGGTGGTTACTGCCACTCATGGATAATTGTGAGCAACTTCATACAGAACAGGGGTTCTATCTGAAGTCGATCACAGATGCGTTGCTACTCCCGAGGATTAAGATGGTCGCCTCTCATATAAGTGAGCCGGCAACCACACCCTTCCACCGAAACGCACGCTTCACGCTAGAAATTGGATCCACCACCTGGCAAATCGTGATATTTATCCTTTGACATAGACTTTGTTATGGTGTGGTATGTCATTCACAAATGTTACTACAGGCGCATATAAGGAGAGGGGGATTAAATGGTTTCGATTATCTTATAGTGAGCCGAGCGAGAAATCCGCGTAGACGAGAAAAAATAGTTAATTCTTAAAAATTGGAGGAGGATCTTTTTTGTTGATTTTTTTGACACACAATTGATGTGCCCACGGTGGGTAGTGATAGTATAGTAGTAGTCATCAGAAGTTGTCGAAGTTTTAAAAACATCTGATACAGCCGGATCCCTACCCGTAACTTCATCTTGGAGGAAATTTAGAGGCAGTTTCTATGTTACATCAGACTGTAGCCAGGCAAGTATGCTACAGAATAGTAAAACGTTCAATATAACTGAGTCTGACTAAGATAAATAATTCTTAACGTTTATTTTCTTCCATTCCGTTTCGGTTCGGGATTCACTGTCAAAGAATGCGGGAAAAAGGTAAACAGACGTAAGCATTGCCGTTAATGTTTATTCCTATCTTGCAGTCGAACGCAGGAAATAGTTAAATTAACACAGTGTTCATGTGTTTACGTAAACATTAATAGTTGCATATCAAAGAGAAGTTATGACGTTTTGACATAGATTAAGTAACAGAAGACGATTCAGTATTGAGCGCAAAATTAATATCGACCAAGTTGTAGTAAAGGTATTTTTCAAAGACGCGTTCTAAATAAGTGTTAGCTTTTGTATCCTGGTTCGAAGGTACTGAAGACGTTCTAACTCCGTCCTCAGAGGTAAACATCTGTGGCCAACCTCATGCAAGATTCTTATCATATTTGGGGTTGATTACAAATGTCCCAATACGGAATAGTGGAATTTATCATCCAGATGGATTGCATGTTTATGTACTACTCCTATATTATTAAATTAGGAACGTATTATGTTTTTGAATACACGTAATTATGTAGATACAGGGTAAGAAATACATAATTATAAAAGGTTCGCTACTCACGTTAGATTTATTTGAGTCTACACTTCTAAAACTAGACCCAAGAATTTTGGACAATAGGTTATACTCATAAAAAACGTTTTAATAAAAAATAGAAACCGACTTCAATGTCACCAAAAAGCAATAAAATAATTTAAATATATGTTGGTTTCTTACATATACATACACAGTTCGTGGAACATAGTTCTGAAGTCGGCGCTCATATACTTGTAGGACAAAGATTCGTCATTGTAATCTAACAAAATATGTTGAGCTCCGATTTCGGGACTATGCACTATGTACTGTGTATGTGAGAAAGTAACATATATTTCAATTATTTTATTGGTTTTTGGTGACATTGAAGTCGGTTCCTATTTTTTGTTAAAAATATTTTTTTCATTACACGCTTATTTTGGAAGACAGTACAATTATGTAACTTAATAAACTCGTATGTAAATTAAGGATATAGATTGGTGCACATCCTTACAATATTGACTGTGGTCCGAATTTCCCAAATTTTATCCGTTGACGTCAGCGATAACGACTGAACTATGAACGGGAAAACACATGTTAATTAGCTTTTAATCTTTATGTAGTGTATTTAATTAGATTTGAAGTACTCGTTGCAGGCCTATAAATAATGAAATATAAGCAATATATATACTCCATCTGATAGTAAATGATTCGACCGTCTCAAGTCACTACTTTGATCATAGATGTTTAAGTAGGGTAAACTACCCAATTGTTGGCACTTCAAGAGTAAATTTTGTGGCAGTCTGACTTATAATTATCATAAAATCATGTTTATACAAACTAGCAGCCAATAGATGTGACAGTAGCAAATAAAATTATTAATTAATCTTTGTTTTTATACCTATTTTTATGTTATTGAATGGTACTAAATAAACGTTTTATATCTAAAACCAAAAAAGTGACATTGAAGTCGGTATCTATTTTTTTTTAAGTTTTTTTCACGCAAAAACTACTGGTCGGATTTCGCTGAAATTTTGCACATAGATACTTTATAACCTCGATAACACATGAGATACTAAGTTCCGTAATAAATTTGACTATAGCTGGTGGAGCTGCAGTAAAAAACTCTCATATGGTAGTCGACGTATGGTAATAAGTCTTTTACGCAAAAACTGCTACTTCGATTTGTATGACATTTGGCATACAGGTAGTTTTTGAGCTAGATTAGCACATAAAGCGCTCTTTAATGCAATAAACGTGACCCGCGGGTAGAACTGCGGAAACTAGTTTATTTATATTAAGGTGGTAGAACCAGCGTAGTTCGACCGAAAAGGTACCACCACGACTACTGTTTCTAGCGTGAAGCAGTTCTTGCGTTTCGGTGGAGGGGTGTGGTTTCCGGCTTAATTATGTAAAAGCGACCATCTCAGTCCTCGGGAGTGCCAACGCATCTGTAATCAACTTCAGATATAACCCCTGTTCTAGATGAAGTTGTTAACAGATGTCCTTTGGCGGCAGTGACTACCATCAGGTGCATAAAATAGGGTTGCGTTGGAGGTTACGCTTTTAGTACATATTAGAGAAACAGAACACGTGTTAAAGAATTAATTGTATTTTTATTAAAGTAAGTAAAATTACATTTACCTCAAAATTAATTAACATATGTATATTAAAAATAAATATAATAGATGTGTTTAGTTGTGTTTTAAAGAAATAAGACCTTACGAAACATCGTAAGGTCTTATTTCTTTTGGTATAAAATTTATTATCGTTCAAAAGAAACTTGAAGAATATTAGCGATACGTACCTGTGTTACACGTAATATGCTATTAATTAACTAATAGGCTCAATTGGCACCATTCGGTTGGATATCTTTTGTGACACAGATAACAACTCGGTAGATACATTTGTTAAATAAAAGAATCCAACAGCACGATATGCATGATTAATTTATGTAAAGAAAAGTAAATAAATCATAACATTGAAATCCAAATTAGTATGATTAAAATAATGGTGAAATAATTGTCATGGCAGTTTTAAAAGTAATAATCGAAATGGTATATAAGGCTGTGGTAAAGAAGAGAACATGAACGAGGTTTACAAAGTTAGTCCATAAGGGTAGCAAGGCATCTGTGGCCGACCACGCGTAGGACTCCAATATTGCGAGTATCTCGAGTTGATTACAGATGTCCATGGGCAGCAGTTGCTATTTATTATTACGTATACGTAGCATCAGATGGACTGAATGCTCTTTTGATTATATAAAGTAATTCATTTTTTTTATAAATATGAAGTAGCCAACGAGCAAGCAGCCCACTTGATGGTGAGTGGTTACTGCCACCCATGGACATTTGTAAGCAACTTCATATAGAACAGGGGTTCTATATGAAGTCTATC
>DWNE01001048.1:0-23859 GCA_018249875.1 Cecropterus toxeus | reverse complement strand
GAGATGGTAGCCTCATATATAAGTAAGCCGGCAACCACTCCCTTCCCCGAAACGCAAGAACTGCTTCACGCTAGAAAATGTTGTGGCGGTGGTACTTCCCCGGTTGTTAATAATCCAGATAGAACAAATGTAGTTCACATTTGTACTATCTGGATTATTAATGTTAAATCTTTAAGATCATCGTTTCTTAACCTTCACTACGACTATTTTTTATATATTCTGAGATTGATATATCAACAGAACATCTAAATTTAGTAAGTAACGAATTACCTTCAATAATAATTAAAACGAAGTACTTTTCAGCACTTAAAACAAAACCACAGGTGCTTAACTTCGCCAACAATACTGACGTCAGACACAAAATTGTAAATGGGCAATCATTCCTCGGTTCTAGTCAGAATGGCCTCATAAAATCTGGCATAAAAATTGTTGCCGTTAAAGGTAACACAATAAACATAAGGGACAAGAACTGGCGCACCTCACAATAAAATAATAAGATGGTCCGAAACTTAATGTACGTGAGATAAGTAACTCTATAGGGAAGGCTTTTATTCTATCGCCAACAAACGAAGAGATAATAAAATTGTAAAACATGACGAAATCATAAACGCTACTGGTATTAAATATATTGGAAATTTAAGTCTAATGCTGACTTATGTTGAAAACAAAAACAACTGATTAAGAATGAATTAAGAATATCGTAAAAATACAAAAATAATAAAAAGGAATAATAAAAAAGAATCTAACATTGAACTTTTCATGTCCTAGTGAAATAAAATATTAAATTGTATTGTTATAGAATGATTAGATTCAAATGTTGCGTTGTAACGTATCGCGTTTATTTAGGAATATTCACTTATTTACTGAGTAAGTTGACTAAGATATTAGGATATTAAATTCGGTAATGATCAAATGTGTTAACTCGTGTCATAAACTATCTATGCTTCAAATTTCAACAAAATCCGATCAGTAGTTTTTGCATAAATGAGTAATACATACATACAACTTCACAAAGTTTCGCATTCATAATTTTAGTAAGACATCAACTTTAGTTATAAATGGAACAACAAAATCATTAACTAATTTTCTCATCATCATCACTTTTCTAATAGACTTACATCTAGGAAATTAGTATTTGTTTCTTTTCTAGCAAAGCCTGAAGTTCGAAGTAAATAGTTCGCAGCCCTTAACGAGCTACGCTAAATAAGTTTAAGGAACTGTTCCTACCAAAGGCGAGCAATAAAAACAATTATTATTTTTATACGTAAACCTAACTTTAATGCAGACGGGCTATATCATGGAATGTAGTCACCGTCGTCTATGTACATTTGCAACACCAGTCGCGAAAGCCGGTTTTGAAGGAGAGCTCTTTTCGCACCTTTTTAGAAGAGCCATGTCATAACGCTCAGGAAATACTTCAAGAGAAAGTACATTCCACAATAAATTGTCAATGAAGAATCAAATTTCTGTTGCAATTACGATTTCAAGTATTAAATGGAGAATACCTTAATATATTTAAGTTATTAGAAATAGTTTTTAAGGTTCCGTACCCAAAGGGCAAAAACGGAACCCTATTACTAAGACGTTGCTGTCCGTCTGACTATCATCAGTGAGTTTGTCATCAATAAACGTGTTTTTGTTGATAATGGTACGTGGTGATGCACAAGTCCGACTCGCATTTGGCGGGTTTTCATATTCGGCTTAATTTGTTAAGAGACAATGTAACCGTTTATCGCTTATCCATCACGGTCGTGCTCGTTAAAGAGCTTCGCAAAATACGTATAAAGTCCGTAAGCAAACCACTTAACATTATGATAGTGCGGCCCAACGCAGTTTTTAATTAAAAACGATATTTTAGTATAAAAGTGTCACATCGTGAAAGAGGTTTCATAATGTCCTGCGGTCTGTGTGCACAGGCTTTAAATAGTGGGTTGAAGATGTTCCAGTTGTGTAGTTATATACCCAAGTTGTTAAAAAGCTTTTAAATTTATTGCTCTTTATTAATTTTAATTATTAATATTATTTGTGGCATTTGGCGTTAAAACTATGGGACTGTGGGTTAAAGCTAATTTATTTTTTAAGCATTTGTCTTTTAAGAATTAGCCTTGCTATTCATCGAGGTTATGTTGCCAGCATTCTGGGAACTCATCCTCGGGCTGGACCAATTTGGATGCAGCTTTTTGTATTTAATTTGGCGATTTTTTCTTTTTACTTATAAGTTCTTTTTTATTATTCTTTATCGTGTGAAACGTGACTGGAGTGGAGCCGCGCGATTAACTAGTAACCAATTTCGGCGCTTCTTCTCTACATTAAATTCAACTATGCCAGATATCACTATTGTACAGTACTCTTGAAAGGGTATCGAAAGTTTTCGCTTTTGTTGTATTAAAAGATGTCAAAACTATTTCAAAACAAACATTACAGTACCTTAAGAGTAAATCTATGACCTAGTTAATTATATTTAATATTTTTTAATTCTTGTACTAAAATTTATTACATTTGTCCACTTATGTAAGTGAAGATCAAATACGCTTAAATCTATACTAATATTATAAAGCTGACGAGTTTAGTCTCAGATATCTTCTTCAGATATCTCAGAAACTACTGGTTCATATTGAAAAAAAATATATATATTTTATTTGAATAAGTTACAGCTAGTACATAGTATAATAGTAAAAGTTATAAAATGATAGCCATTTACAAGTTTCCACGCATAATGTAAATAATTATTCGATGAGGAAACAGGTCAAAAGACAAATACAATCATTAATAATAGTGAGTAAGACAAACTAAACAGAAGCATGTTAGACAAATCACGATCAATTAACATGACAAGGAAAATAAATTACTAGTTATTTTTTATTAACTATTATCTAGATTATTAGCTATTATTTAGATTTAAGTTGAGATTTGAAATGTGTTGAATAGTCCATTTACTGAGGAAGGCTTTAGACTATAAGATCACGCTATGTTTGTTCGTTATGGAGGTGACTGTGACGCACAGCTAGTGAACGTATAAGTTTGTAGGCGATACTATAAATGCGGATATTTTTATTTTCGACAACCCGCGTGGCCGAGCGGTCACCATACCGGTCTGACGTGCAGTGGGTCCCGGGTTCGATTCCCGGCCAGGCAGAAATATGAATGATGATTTTAGATTTCTGTTCTGGGTCTGGGTGTTTGTGTATTTGTCTTTGTGTGTCCATGGCACCCACGACACAGGAGAAAATCCTAATGTAGGGCTATGAGTGTAGAAAGCGCGTTTTTTTTCATTTATTTTCTACCCACTTAATATTTTACCCTCTATACCTTTATACTGTGCCAAAATATTATGTAAAGAGTTACCTACTTGTATAATAATAAACACGTAACAATTTGACAGTTAATTAGGGTAGTTTTCAACTTTAGTACAATGTTAAGCATAGTTTGTTAGTTCATTAGCCGAGTAATTTAAGTTTATTGGTAGTTAACTACACATGTCAATCAAAGCACAGTAGTGGAACTATTTAGTTTTCATATTGAAGTTGAGTGTAGTAATTGTCATATAACAGACTTTTTCTGTATTTATTTGCTTATTATAATTATAGTAATGTTTAGAGAATAGAGGTGTACAAATATCGTTTGAATCGAACCGAACATTAATATTCGAGTCAATTCGAATTATTTAATTTGAGTTTCGCATCTAATATTAATATACGATTCGAAACGAACAATTCGCATGTTCCAATTATTCGCACCCCTAATATAGGAACATACATACAGGTGTGTGTAAAAGTGTACGCACGTGATTGTGTTAGTGTGTAAGTGTGTGTGTTTGTGTGAACGTGTGAGTATCGCTATTCAAGCAGACTTAACAGCG
Source organism: Cecropterus toxeus (assembly GCA_018249875.1). NCBI lineage: Eukaryota > Metazoa > Arthropoda > Insecta > Lepidoptera > Hesperiidae > Cecropterus > Cecropterus toxeus. The sequence goes on along the minus strand of DWNE01001048.1, from coordinate 20,000 downwards.
TGTAACTCTTACTTTTTTAATTTTATGCAATGACGCAATATAACTGTTAATTCGAAAGATTTTTGTGAGTCTTCGGAACGTACATACATTTTAGTCGTAATATTAAAAGTTATCAAGGATCTGTATCTATTGACCATATTTATAAGATGATAAGGTGCGGGTTCCGTACCACCAATTTTCAACGTTACTATAAACATGTTGGACCAATTATTTATTAATAAATATATTTTAACAACCTGAAATACAGTCCAAGCTAATTATTTTTCTTATTTACAGGTAAGTCTCGATCAGTCGATGACACAGCCAAGGAGAACCCATGTCTTACTGGTAAGCTTCCTTACTTATCTTACTTAGTAATTTAACAATTTTTTGTGTCTTTATTCGTCTTAATACCATTTAATATAAACTAAATATGCTAATAAGGAAAATTAAATACGAATAACCTAACAACTTACTTTTTTAATTTAGCTAAAAATGTACAAGATAACAAACGAAAATTGATACGGAACATATTCACAAAGTACATATAAATAATTAATTTAGCAAAAAAAAAAGATATTCATTACTAATATATGAAATTATAAGGCGTGTATGTTATGTTGAGAAAACAAGTAAGTATGTTGCATAAATAAATAACTTTTGTTTTTAAATTAAGATTAAATATTCCATCCGCGGCCAGTGTCCATAATATTTTCAGTCATTTGGAATTCTTTTTATAAAAAAAAAAACACGAAAGAATTCCAATTTCAAATATTTACGCAAACAGAGCGAGTAATGTTTGCAGGGAAAACGTCTTAGAATAAATTCGGCAATTTTCACGGGACAGTCTCAAGCGTTAGGGTCTTGTCTCACGAAAGTCGGTAGCGACAGTAGCGCGACTTACCGCTAGCTTGACTATATACATCAAGTTCAACGAGTAGTGTGTCAATAACGTTAAATTTTTTATGAATTATAGTTGTAATCTGAAACAACAAAGTGTTTATAAAGTCCGTTTTTTTTATTTATAATTGATGTAGCAAAAGAACATGTAGTACATATGGTAAGTGTCCACTGCATTCCCTGGAAATATGTAAGGAACTTTATAGAACAATGATTTTATTTGAAGTCAATCACAGATGCGTTGCTTCAGGAAATAAAGCTAATAGCGGTCTCCTATTCAACTCTCGACGTCGCTTAAGTTTGTAAATCGATTTTAATGAACTAAGTTCTTAGTATCAGTGTAGTTCGACTGGGGACTTGCCATTTACGTTAGAAGGGTGTCGCCGCTGGCTCACTTGTTATGATGGTAGAGAGTGGCAACGCTGTGATCATCTTCAAATAGTTCCCCCGTTTTAAATGAAGTTGCTTGCGTGATGTCCATGGGTGGCAGTAACCACTTATCATCAGGTGGACTGCATGTTTAATGCTACTTTAATCTGATACGTTTTCTAATACGCGAGTAAATCGCTTATCGCTCATCGCCCGCTATTTTCCATGGAACATGGCAGCTAATATAAATTTCATGAGCGAGCTATCTGCGCGTTGTTGTTTTATTAAAAAGACGGTTGTTTAGACCCGATTCATATTAAAAGTTGATATACTGTCACACCGTTGAGAGCGTGTACATTATATTATTAATCTGTTCGTATTTTTTGGTGTTGTTATCTATTATTCTCTGTTTTTAACGGGTTTCAAAAAAGGAGGTTTTCAATTCGACTGTATTTTTTTTTATATTACTCATACACATTTTAGTAGGCCATAGATTCGTCATTGTAATTTAACAAAATATGTTGAGCGCCGACTTTAGGACTATATTCCATGTACCGTTCTACATATTATGTATAGTTTATCTAAGAAACGAACATAAACTTGAATTATTTATTTGATTATTTGTCTGATAGAAGTCGGTTTCTACTTTTTATTTAAAAGATCAGTCTATCTTTTGGTCGACCCCTTCTAATAATTGATGGACATAATTATGTGAACTCAAAAACATTGGTTCTAATTTTATTACATTTGAAGGTAGTAGAACCCTTTGTGGTTCGTCTCCGGAAACACCACCGCCACACTTATTCTCCTTAATAGCAGTTTAACACTGCTGTGTTTTGATCTGAAGGGTATGGCAAGGCAGACATACATCTGAAGCGTTTAAACTTAGTCGTCAGGAGTCGTAACGCATATGTGGCCCACTTCTGGTGAGATTCCAATCTTACCTGGAGTGATTACAGATGATTACAGATGTCCATGGGCGGCTGAAGCCACTTAGAGTCATGGACATGCAGTTCATCGTTTATTATTATTATTATTTATAAGAATGAAGTAACAAACGAGCAAGCAGCCCAACTGATGGTAAGTGGTTACTGCCGTCCATGGACAATTGTAAGCAACCTCATATAGAACAGGGGTTCTATGTGAAGTCGACCAGAAATGTGTTGCTACTTCCGAGGATTGAGATGGTCGCCTCATAAAAAGGTGAGCCGGCAACCACACCCTTCCACCGAAACGCAAGAACTGCTTCACGCTAAAAATAGGTGTGGCGGTATATGTTAGCTCGCTTCTATGCTATAAAAATGGAATGAAAACTCATAACGAACACAAAACGGTGTAAGCTAGTATTATTCGAGCTTACAGTTACATAATAAAATCTCTGGAAAGCTACCTTGTAATTTAGCTCTTGTAAGACGCGTCAGTATCATCGCGAAACAGCTTAATTAAATCAGTTAAATAATTAACAGTTCCTTATCACCGACTGAACTAATGAACGGGATCATTAGTTAAATCTCGTGTAATAATCATGCGCAATTACGCTAAGATTAGTACGTATTACTGCGTCAGGAATTACCAATTATACATTTGGACTTGATGTTCTCCTTAGACAATATTCTGGAGGAAATTTCATTCGATTGTGATGCTGTTACGAATATCTTGTTATTAATTTATAATTGTTGTTATTATTAAGTTAACAGGCTTACATAAGATCAATCATATGCAATCAGTGCATATACATAATTATAATTTAATTTGAGTTTACCACTTAAAATAATGATTGAAATATTAATTTCTCATAAAATGACATAAATGTTATTAATATTTGGAATTCCTAATTTTTCTTACATATTTTCCGATAAGTTCAAAAATCTTAGCAACATATCAAAAAATATATCGACATTATAAATATTTAATAAAAATATATGTATATATTACATAATAAATAACGAAAATAAAAACAATATTTGTACAAGATGAGTTAGTTTTAAATAGTTTTATAACTGTTATAAAACTTAAAACTGTTTCCAATAAAATAAGATCAGTCGTTAACCAAAATATACCCAAAAATGTTAATTTATTTTAAGAAAACGTTAACAAATTGTTTGACAGTTCCATATATCATGTAAGAGTCATAAAACAGCATATAACTATGTAAAAACAGCAATTATCATAAGTTATCGTATAATTTGTAACATAGATTCAATTTGCCGATAGGAGTCGCCCTCAGCGATTTTTCCGTAAGAATGAGAGAAAAATTATTGGTAGTTCCAACTGTGGCTCGATCCAATCAATTTTACAACGCCCAAGGTTCAGCTTTCTATTATGGCCGTACTTGAAGTTTATGGAAAGTTATAATAAAGGTCAGCGGGCCCTATGATTTACTTTTTTATACCTTTTTATAAAAAATACCAAATTGACGGAATTTTATCCTTCAGAGCATGGCGCAAACGCCTAAGATAAAATTGGTGTGACGGTAGTGCCATGTTCCACTTGATTCTGCGTTGGTTAATAATTACACTATAAATATACAGGCTTGGTAAACTAATTAAGGAAAATCTTAATCATTGTACCACGAAAAATGCTTTTCACCCACACTTTAAGGCCATTAAGCCCTAGTTAAAATTTCGAAATTTTGAATTCGACATTAAAAAAAACATACTTATTACAGTAAAAAAAAACACAATGAAAGCAAAACAAATAATAAACCAAAAACATACATGAAAAACAGATAAATTTCTGATACCTTTGGATTGAAACAAAGTTGTCATACAAAATTCTTCTAAAAGCAATATACCAAACTATATAACTATTGGTCGTGTAAATCTCTAAAAATAAAAATAAAATCTTACAACTTCATCATGCTCCCCGAGCAACGAATCCCGAACTCAACAGATCCCAGTGACCTTCGCCAATTTCGGCACGGAACCATTATGCCCAAGAACTTATAAAACGTCGATCGTCCCGATATCATTTAGCCAACTTTTCCTATAGCACTTCATCCAACTTTCCCAAACTAACTTCTCGAGTTATATTTTCTTTCAGTCCGTGTCGTCGTTACTGAGAATCGTGACTGCCCTGATTAATTCATTCGAGTGGATAGAGCGCTATTGTTTTCCCTTTTTATTTTTACTCACGTGTCCTATTCGAAGTCTGTTGGCGATATGCGATGATAATCGTTAAAGGATTTTTACATAAGACTAGCTGTGCCCTGTGTGCATTACATAAGAAATGCTATCTAAAAGACTAGATATACCCGCTTTTACATAAAAAAGACAAAAAATATTATATTGCCGTTAATAGTAGTAATATAAAATGTTATATAGCTTGCGTCCACGACACGAATTTTTTTTTTCAATTAGAACCTGTTGTTCATGAGATTAGCGCGTTCAACTAAAGAAACATACTCTTCAGCTTTATAATATTAAGTATAGATACTGCTAAAACGATGATACTTGTTGGATATTAATACACGAAATCTTAAGCAATACCAAATAGGCAAGGAGTCTTCACCGCCTTTAGTTCTAGCCTCATAAAAGTATATCTACCAACAGTCTTCACATCTGTCTAATGGATAAAGCCACTGTAAATATATTCTTACAGGATATGAAGGAATGTTATTCAATTAATATATATCTCATATATTTGCAATAGCAGCAGTGCACCACTCGTCTCTAGCTAATAGTATAACAGAAATTTAATGTTTATATAAAATTCCTCTTTTTACCGTGTTTTATATTATATTCTACACTAAGTTGTAAACTTAACAGAATATTCAATATTTTATTATTATTATAACGAAAGACCACGTGACGATTAACTTTTTAACCCACCTCTGTATATAAGTGTGTACATAATTATCTTGTTTATGACATAATAAATACAATTCAAAATATATTTCCTGGTAATTCAAAATATACACATGTAATGGTCGTTTTCACTTCTGAAGACACTCGGAATGCAACTGTTTTTTTTTTCTATATTTTTTTATTTATGAACACAATGATAAATCGAAGTATATATTGTTTGCACTGTTATTTTATTTAATAACCAAATTGTCTTCAAGATACGTTTTAATAGCATGTAGTTGCTCTTATTCCGTAAGACAAGTCTCGTAGGCTTATTTGGCTGTATTAATTATTTCGTGATATATTGTACCGTTATAATGAAGCTCTATTGTATTCTACACGAACGTGAATACGACCGACTTTATTCCTGTTTTATGATTGCTTTATTAAATAAGCTTTTGATTCTTTCTGAGCCTACAACTTTACGGAAATAATACTTTCACGGTTACTTTATATAGAATTTTGAAAGGTTATTTATTTTTAAAATGTTTTTGAAGTAAAAATTATTAAGATTAGTTGTGATTTGTAACTCGATAAAACGAAAGGCGTCATGATAAAAAATCAAATACAAACTCGTAAAAATATAAGATTAATTCGATAAGAATACATTACTCCATATTTTATATTTTCGGTCGCCTTATAGTGAAATGCTTCGTAATATAATTTTTATATTTTTTATAAATTATTTCATGATTTCTAAGGTTCACTTTTGCCGTGCGTGAATTTCACAAACGCATTTTTTATTTACGTTTCTTTTAAGACTAATGTAATGCACGAATAAATTATTCATATTCTCAATAGTGCACGAAATAAAAATATTTTTTTAACTTTGGATAAAATTTTTTCAACAGTCCGTTACCAAGATCTACATAATGATAAATATTTAGAATCCCCTTACATATGATAGTTGTCTTAAGTTAATTGTTTTTCAAGTGTATCGAATGATTCAAGCTATTTACGAAGACTATTTTTTATATTTTAACTTCATTGGATATGAACCTCATTTTAAACAGGCTTTCATGACGGACTTGTTTTAAAAACATTCTAAATCGTATATTAAACGCGTCTAACCCACATGCTGTCAGTAAGATGACCTATTGAACCCTCGTGCACCCGCCAAGCCTTCGAGGTCGATAAAACCGCGATAAGCCTTAAAAACGTTTTAATTCAGACCCCGCAGGAATCACCGCCATCGCTGCATTGAAACAAAACCCCGTACGGGATTATCTTTATAACCGAACATGTGAAATATTTGCTTTGTTATTTTGACAAAATCCCCGAACAAGTAAAAAGCGATTGTATCCGAGCATCCTTTGTAAGGGCGCGTGTTACTGACATTTGGAAAGGGAGTGAAAAAACACGAAAATATTTACAAAGTCTGGTTTCAAGTTTACGGAACGCGTCCCCCTGAAATGTTAAAACGGAATGGCATATACATTCGATTTGTTGTATGGAACGATTTCAATTGACTTGTATAGCCTGTTTATCCGAACGCGTTGGAAGGAGGGTTATGTCTTTTGAGAGTATGTACATACGAAGTATAAGGGACGCTATCACATATTTTTTTAACAAAATAGAAACCAAATTCAACCAGAGCAAATAAATCATTTCAATATATGCTGGTTTCTTACATACACAGTACATAGTGCATAGTCCCGAACTAAAAAAAAAAACAATACAGATTAATTGAGAACCTCCTCCTTTTGTGAAATCTTTACTGTTTTATTTTACAATATTCTCGATATGTCAGTGAAATTGTAAATCTTGTAGTTAAGTTGTGCAGTATATTTTGGCACTAAGGATATAATAAGTGTTGAAATATAGTACATACTTGAAAAGTTGGCATGTTGTTAGCATAATAACAATTTTTCTCTCCTGGGAGGTTTTTTTTTCGGAATGATAGGTCATTTTCCCTATTTTCTGCATTAACCGTTGAGTAGTTTAGATATAAAAGGAAAATACTCAGATACGCATTTACAATTTTTAGATTTTTTAATATGTAACGGGTAATCACGATAAGCAGTTTTTTGAGTTCCTTGAAAACTTCGCAAACAAACAACCCATTTACCCGCTGTGACCACGATCCATGTACCTGGGTCTATATGGGCAAAAATAAATTAAAAAAAAACTAATATCGTGAGTACTCTTAACACATTAAAATGTATTAATTCCACGATAATATTAGTTTAACATCGTATATCGCATTTATGTATAGATACATTTATGTATAGTGTGTACATAATTAGAATAGCTTAGATGTGTATTATTTTTGTGTGTATGTAGATATTTAAATTTTAGGGATTATTATCCTTACTTTTATGAACACCTGCCGCAAATTTTCCAGCCACCCAGGGTTGACTGGTAGAGAATGCCATAAGGCATATATTTGTCCTATTGTAACTTGTTTTTTAATGAGGTGCAATAAAGAAATAAATAAAGAAATAAAAAAATAAATTTACAATATAGGTTAGGATGACGCTTGTTACAATAAAACAAAAACATTCTGAGATTCACGCAAAAACACCAATTGTGTAAAGGAACGTTCGATATTTACGCTCAAATACGTAAACGATTTAAACTAGGGGATCGTTTGTAAGCATTCCTAATGTCTGTATTATCAAAGCATCGTAAACAAGGATCACAAATATTTACACGAAATCAAAATGGCGGAGCTGAGATATCGTAAATTGTTTTCATGAAACTCAAACTTCCAATACATATTTACATATCCTTTTCGCAATTCGTTGAAGTACTTTCGACTGACGTCAACGTCGCTTATTCCCAACGCGCTGCTGCGAAGGGAATGAAAACCTTTGGTGCGCGGAATACGATCGCTTTTAAAGTGAACTTTAGCTGAAATGAGGTTGAATGCGTTGGCGTTGGGTTTGTCCACGCCAGTTTTAGGGTCGGAAATCTCTTATTTTTAATTGACTGCGAGTGTAGGGGAAATGACCGGAATTCAAATGTCACGTATCTGCGTTTTATTAATAAACTACGTCTCTTCGGTGTTGGAACCTGTTGTACTTGATGCAGTTTTAAATGCATCCATTAAGAAACCCACCCTTTGGCACCCACTAATGTCATTATTACATTATTATGATTTGATGGTTATGACATTTGACATATTATTCGAATCGTTTCAGTTCGCAGAGTGACATATAAAAAAAAATTAAAATCATTTATAAGTAGTCAGGTTGTTGTTTTAATATGTTTAACAAGGTTACATGGTGAAATACTGCTTTTAATAGCATTTTAAACGACTTCAACAAAGGAGGTTCTCAATTTGGTTGGTATATTTTTATGTACATATGTACACCGCTAACTGTGGACCGTATTTTTTAAATCTCCCCCAATAGCTACCGCTGCCTTTAAGCACTAAATGGGTACGCCTCGGATATGTATTTCTCTCTCACTACACGCTTCAAACCACAAAATAGCTCCTACTAAACAGAAACTGGTGTGATGGGGGTGGTAGTAAGTGGAGTCGAACAACAAAGTGTTCTATATAACCTGAAACTAAGTTTGTAAATAATCAGTTAATTGATTTAATTTAATGAAATATAAAGAGCGCTGCACACGCGCCAGATTGATACACCCACGCATCTTTTGACATTTAAATTAAGTGACTGACAAAATGATCATTGATTTAAAATCGTGAATTTATGTTATTAAATTGGAATTAATCAAACTATAAATTATTTATTTTATTACATAAGTAATTTTATTTCTAGCGTGAAGCAGTTCTTGCGTTTCGGTGCAAGGGTGTGGTTCCCGGCTCACTTTTATATGAGGCGACCATCTCAGTCCTCGGGAGTAGCAACGTATCTGTGAAAGACTTCATATAGAACCCCTGTTCTATATGAAGTTGCTTACAAATGTCCATGGGCGGCAGTAACCACTTACCATCAGGTGGGGCTGCTTGCTCGTTTGCTACATCATAATTATAAAAAAATGCATATTCATGATAAGCGATGTGACATTTAAGACCTTAATCGATACTGGTCGCGTTACGAGAATGATTTTTCCTAAAATCAGTTTTTGATTTAAGCTAGTAACAATATAAGCTAAGAAAAGTATATCGACGTAACCATTTTTATTTAAATATTAAGGACGAAATGCGATATTATATTCTTTTACGCAAAAATATATATTTAAAACTATTTTTTTCCCGACTGCGTTAGAAGGAGGTCGTCCCTCCCCTTTACCTCTATTTCTAGTTCCAATCTTTAAAATTATTCTCCTCCATTTTTTATAATTATATAGCCTATATTACTCTGCGATCTCTGACAATTTCAATGATATATCATACGTCACAATCTATCAAGCCGTTTGTGCTAAGAACGTTACATACATAAATACAAACGCTCGTCAAACATTCTGACGCAGTCGGGTAGAAAAAGAACATCCGTAAACCTTTCGGAACAACGGCTGGAACTCTGATTGAGGAGACTATTGCTCTTGCGAACTTTTTTCTACCCGCATTGAAACTTTAATCCTGGTAGTAAGCGAACCTTAATTTTTGGACTGGATCCAAGTTGGCGAACTAGTTAAATTCGGAAAACCGATAAGACCTATTGTTTCAAACCTAACTTGCTAGAACAATGTTCTCAAGTCCTGTTATTTAGAGGTTGCCACAAGATACGTAAGTTCCCTTGTTACGAATTTACGAGTATGTGGATGTATTCGTATCGGTACTGTGATATCTATCTATTATCTCATCATATGTATCACATCAATATAAATTAAATATTTTAAATAACAAGTCTGCATATATTTAACTTTAACTACTAAAATACATATAAAAGCTCATAACGAAAATAATGTAACCTACTTTAGGATGCCCTTTTAATTATTAACTTTTAAATTATTAAAAATAGTAAAACAAAAAACTCGACGTCGTAAAACTTTTTTTGTGTTCGTAATGACATATGAACACAATACACACACTTAGACACTCGAGCGCGAAGCAAACACTACCGTATTTAGTTTAAACCACGTTCATATGAGTTTATCGAAAAAGTAGTCGAGTAAAAGTACTACATTATAAAATTTTGAATGTTCTATTTACTAGATTTCATTTGATACCCATATTGTCGCAATAATAAACCTCCCCCCCCCCCCTATTTCCCTATTTGTTGGCGCCATTTTTTTAAATTATGCACATGTCACTCTGCAACTCCTATTTTGCTCCTTTCATAAAAATAACCTTTTTTAAATCATATGGAAGTAGCAAGCAAACTTGCAGTCAACCTGATAGTAAGCTGCCAGCGCTGCACATAGACATCCATATTCAACCCCAGATAAGATCATACCTGAGGATATTTTTTTTCATAAGAATGAAGTAACAAACGAGCATGCAGCCCACATGATGATAAGTAGTTACTGCCACTCATGGTAGTTACGGACACCTGTGAGCAACTTTATATAGAACAGGGGCTCTATCTGAAGTCGATCACAGATGCGTTGCTACTCCCGGGGATTAAGATGGTCGCCTCATATATAAGTGAGCCGGCAACTCCAACCTTCCACCGAAACGCACAAACTGCTTCACGCTAGAAATAGGTGTGGCGGTGGTTCTTCCCCGGTTGAACTACATTGGTTCTACCACTTGGAATTCCTGAGTACTAATTTGGAACGCCTCGAATAAGTGTATCCCCTACCACACCCTTCAGACAAGAACGAAGCAACGCATTACGCTGTAATTAGGCAGAAATAGGTGTGACGGTAGTGCTTCCAGAATCGAACCAGAAAGAGTTCTACGTTTAAACTGAATCATATAAAAACAAATCGTGTTAAATGAAACTTCTCCAGTTTATCCTGTTTGAAACGGGTCCTAAGATTGCGGATTTATTGCAACTGCAGTGGGTATCAAGATTACGTGCAGGCTTATTGGGGTTTCCTTTAAAGCCGATGGATTAGCTGTAAGGAGCACGACTTCTAACTAAGAGGTGAAATAGCTTTCGTTTGATTTGTATTTGAAGTTTGTTTATCTGATTTTACTTCTTCAGTTTCTATGTATTCTATTTTTAATTTGGACTTAACATTTTATGATACTTTTAGGGATCTAATACAGGACATAATATTACAAGCTAGTGCGTATGAAAAAATAAACATATCGTGATGTTATATAGACTACTAGCTGTGCCACGCAGTTTCACCCGCGTTTAGTAAAGAACAATATATTAAAAACAAACAAACATAGCGTGATGTTATTAAGCGGTGTTGGTTTTGTTAATAATTTATTTAACTGACGCGAATCTAACATAATCTATTCTCTACTTAACATCCAGTCCAATTTGAAAAAAATAATACCTACATATTTTTATTGACGACCCGCGTGACGCAGTTACCCTACCGGTCTGACGCGCAGTGGGTCCCGTTTTCGATTCCCAGCCAGAAAGAAATATGAATGATGAGTTTAGATTTCTGTTCTGGGTCTGAGTGTTTCTGTATTTATTTGTGTGTGTCCATGGTACCCACGACGAAGGAGAAAATCCCAGTGTGGGCCTATAAGTGTAGAAAGCGTGTCGTGTATTTTGTCTAATAAACTTTAGATGGGTTTGCATGTATCTTTTTGTACAGCTCTGGTTCTTATTTGCATTAATAATTCAAGGCCGCTTAGCCTCATCCTGTTTAAATTTACTCGGTACGGATTCACCCAGAATACTTTATTTTTACGCGTCCGTATTTTCTTCTGATTACGGGTTATGTCCCACTGTAAACTAATAAAGAGTAGCGATTACTGAGATAAAAATAATTGGTGGTTATGCATTACTTTTAGTACGATTTCCTATTGAAAGTACAGTCCAAAATTCTACTTAAATCTGTTTAAGGTTAATCTTCGACTCTTTAAATTCAATTAAATCACTACTTAAATTGTTAATAACACATTTGTAAAGTACTAAGATTTGGGGGTCAAAACATAAACAGATATTGAGCACACACTTGTCGCTCGTTTCACAATCATATTATTGACTGTTAAGTTGTTGTTAAGGAAATTTAACGAGCGATAACTTGATAATGGTACCATAGAATGTTTCCACGTCTAATAAAATGGATTATTTTCCTTTAATAATCTTAGTCAACTGACAAATGCTTGATCTTTTTCTTTTTCTACAAATGAAAAGCTCACGCATACTTGTCTTTATGAAATGTGTGAACTGACTTACCTTTTTGATGTTTGATCAATCAAAAACATTAAAAAACCAAGCATTTTTAATGTTTTTGATTGATCAAACATTGGCCACCAATTCATTATTCACCGTATCAAATCACGTAATATTTTATTCAATTAATTGTTTGCCTTGGATTATCATTTTAATCTTCTGGCGGTAATAATGGAATACATGCATGAATTTCATAATCAGAATTGCAAAAAATTATAGCCTTTTTCGAAGTAGCGTACTTTGTCAAGATAGTAGTTATTTACCCGTATGTATATACGTTTGTATGTCCACTGCTTGTATGTGTGCTGTCTGTATGATTGAATTTATTTTCAGTTTATTGTTTTTAAGCGATAGTGTCTTTAAAAGCATAATGCTTAATTTTTAATGACTCGTTATTTTTAATGGTTCCTACTATCGTCTATTTGCTTCTCGCTCTTTGTGTGACAAGTGTGTATGTATAATCGCGGTCCCCAAGTACATTTTTACGTAGCTTAAACGTTCATAGCCAATTTCAGAGTTGAGCAAAAGTAAAATATTAGGACCTTGTTCTTCTACTAACAGCTGAGGCAAATCTCGTTTGAACGTGCCTTCTTTTCATTTTTCCCAAATATTATTTTGTTTCCTTTCGGAAGCTACTGAAGTGACCTAATTAAACCGAGAAAGTTATCTTGTTATCATTTGCTTAAAATTATATTTCATAGACGGATATTTTGCCATTTATAACCTTTGTCTTCGTGAGGATGATTCAATCAATCAATCAAATATGTTTTTATTTTAATTAGTACCTTTAAATTTAAAGATTATTATTTAAAGACTTCAAAGATTAATACCTTGCAAATAATATGGAAAGCGATTAGTCGCAAAATTATCACTTCGTTTCATATATGTTACTAGTTTATGCCCACGGCTCTACCGGTTGCGCTCGCATTTACCACGTTAATGTGTTATGAGTTTATCTAGGTCATAAATTATCTTTGTGATACATTTAAGAAAAATCCAAAAGAGAAACAAACGCACATACATCCGCATAAACTTTCGTCATTATAATATTAGCACGATTATATTTTTATCATCTTTTTGAGTTGTGATTAGATATCTGTTTTTGATCTGTGTAGTCAAACACTCAACTTTGTATCCATGATGTATATGATAAGAGTATTCCCAATTTCAAGATATCAGTAGATTATAGGTATAAAAAGTATTATTATCTTACGAGTGTTCTTCTTCACGATGTGATTTAGAGACATACTGATATCTTGAAAGTCAGAATTCAAAGTTTGTTCAATTTTTGCCCAAAAATTTTGCAAGTCTCACCTTTCTTCCACCACCGAATACGAATCGTAGAATATTTCAATAAATATTAGCTTCAGTTTACTATTTATATGCCTTCCAAAAATTATCGCCATCGCCCAGGGTTGACTGGCAGAGAATGCAATTAGGCATTAAGTTTGCCTTTGTAACCCTTAGTTTAAGATGTTTCAAAAAGTAAAAAAATAAAAATCGTACTTTTTATAATCATTTACATCTTAACTACTTTTCATTGTAACACCACAGCTCATAGCTGTTCCTTCTATATAATACCTATTTTATCGTACAAACGAAGGCTCCCGCAGAGCAGACTTCACGGCTCGCTTGCCACTGTTACACTGCACGGCGTGTCCGTTGAAGTATCTTAGTATGAAGGAATTGTGTGATGAAGTCAATGGTGCTAAAGTCCTGTGCACACTGTCGGTTTCAATCTTATTTGTATTCATTAGGAAATTACTAAAACTACTCAAAAAGCAGTCCGCCTGATGGTAAGTGGTTACTACCGCTAATGGATATTTGTAAACATCTTCATATAGAACAGGAGTTCTACCTGAAGTCGATCACAGATGCGTTGATACTCCCAAAGACTAAGATGGTGGCCTCATATATAGTTGAACCGGAAACCACAACCTTCCACTGAAATGCAAGAACTTAGAAATAGGCGGTGGTACTTCCCCGGTCGAACTATACTGGTTCTATTATCTGGTGAGAGTTTTTTTTTTATAAATTATATGAAGTAGCAAACGAGCAAGCAGCGCACCTGATGGTAAGTGGTTACTGCCGTCCATGGACATATTTAAGCAACTTCATATAGAACATGGGTTCTATCTGAAGTCGACCACAAATGCGTCGCCTCATATAAAAGTAAACCGGTAACCACACCCTTCCACCAAAACGCAAGAACTGCTTCACGCTGGAAATAGGTGTGGCAGTGATACTTCCTCGGTCGAACTACACTGGTTCTACCATCTGATGAGAGGAAGAGTAAGGTAAGAATAATGAAGTAAAATTATATTACTTGTTATAAGCAGTGGATCAGAACATATAGAAAAGGGCGATTCGTGTATAGCTTTAGGTCCGTAGCTTAAGGGGATTGTGTAAACGCGTCGTCGATTCTTACGTAGATGGGCTTTGAATAAGCCGATTTTTCCGCAATTTTGTTCGTTTGAGTGATCATTTTAGTGAAGTTTTGAGATAAATTGTATTACAAATACTTCTTTTGGATCTCAATCGAATAAGTCTGCGTTAAACATTATACTAGTCTTATTTACAAAAAGAACTACAACCATTTTTTATTAATATATTATACTAAACATTTATCTTTGATGTAATTTCTATTTCGGGTTTGGTATTGTTATTATAATATACTTTATTAATCCCGCTGATATATTTGCCAAGTTTATTTTATCAAAATCCGACCAGTAGTTTTTGCGTGGAAGAGTAACAAATATTTTAAATAATTTTTAAATAAACGTGCCTATATATTTTTTTATTTCTATAGAGTGCGCTAAAGTCGGTTGCTATCTACCTCTTTCTTCTCCCCTTGAAAAATGATTTTTTTTGTTTAAGAATAGAATGTAAAAAAAAAATATTTTTCTGTGTGTTATGCTGGTTTTTCTTTGTAGATGAAACCGTTGAAACCGTTAAGACATCTAATTTAATACAAGAAAGACTAAACTATACGATTATTCGACAAAAAGTCCAAATTTTGCCGTAAATCCTCAATACTTATCACCAAGTGCTCTTAATTCTGCTTGTCACACAAAACATCTTAAATGGCGATCTAGTTCAGTCTTTATCTGTTTCACCAACTCGAATGTCATTTACAATGTTTCACGCTGTGATCTGTCAATAGTAGTTATTGAGACGGATAGGCCGGGAGGACAAGTTCCTTCCTCTTTATTATAGTCCCGGAAAATACTCTGTTTTGGCATTTTCTTTGTATCTTGTACGTTTATATGTTTTAAATATACATGGCTAGACATGCGGTTTTACCCCTATAGAAGGTCAGGTCAGAATATGATCTATAGGCTATCAAGTACAGTATAAATTAATTATTAAGCGCTTCTGCCCTATTTGAATTAACGTCTGAATTGAAAATATTTCCATTTGGAATTTCATAATGTTTGTACATTAGAAGTGAGAAATATGGTTATAATATATTTATAATACCAGTAATTATTCAAGTTTTCATGAAAAAATATAAAAACAGATGTCTTATTATAGTGTAAAATGATTTCCGAGATCTATTATTTTTTTATATGAAACGTATTCCTTTTCAATACTAATCACTGGCGCTAACGCGGGGCACAGTTTAAATCGTATTCTAGCAAAATTTATGTTACATTTCGACTTTAGTACTATGTACTGAAGCATGATTTATTAAATGAAATATAAGATAATTTACTCTGTAGTGACATAATTAAGTTGTTTGCACTTTTGACATGCTTTGTGTTAACGATTTATGGATTTCACAAATAGCCGTAGGGACATGTAGAAACATGAGAGTTCAAAAACTAAATGGCTCTCAGAGCAAAATTTATAGTTTTCCTAAATGTGTTTTCCGTACCGTCCTCGGCAACAAAGAACGCAAACTAAATACAAATAACCAGATCATTTCCTGTTGTTATTGTTCAAAACAACACAAATGTATTTAAAAGGTCCTATTTTGCAAATGTTGTTCCAACGTGCCTAACAATATCAAAACATGGTCGTCATTGGATGCTATCAAAAATAACAGTCTCTGGAATTAATAAGGGTCTTCGTTCACTATCACCGAGAAGATAATAGCGAGTATGTAATAAATAACATGTTATATAACACAAGTTATTTAAAAGTTTTTTTATTCTTAAGTGCCGTCCACCTTATCCAATACCGAAACCTATGCATATTTGCCAGGTGGAATATAGTTCGACCGGGGAAGTACCACCGCCACACCTATTTCTAGCGTCAGGCAGTTCTTGCGTTTCGGTGGAAGGGTGTGGTTGCCGGTCACTGCCGCTACACATCTGTGATCGACTTCACATAGAACCCCTGTTCTATATGAACTTGCTCACAGGTGTCCATGGGTGGCTGCATGCTTGTTTGTTACTTCATTCTTATAAAAAAACTGTTTTTGCCTTTGGTGAAACAAGCAACGATCAGTTATAAAATTTTATAGGCAACAAATAAGTTTATACGTACTGGAGAGTTGCTGTAATTTCTTGTGGCGGTTTATGTCGCAATGTTTCGAATTTATCGCTCAATAATTTTGAATGCGTAACATATTCGCATAATGGGAAGTGTTATGACGAGATCGGGCGTGTTTAGCCAACGATCGTTTATTGTAATTCTCTTTAACGACACATAGACTGTTTTATTCGTTGTGTTATAACGTTATTTTTAACGTTATAACAATATAGTAATGGTTACAATAATATTATTATGTTATTTTTAAACGGTAATGTATTGCATAAGTAGGTTTTGAGCTTAAAGTGAATATTATCAGTATTGATATGTATTTTTGGACTGAAACTTCTTTAGAACCGTAATTTAAAAGTCGAAGAAACGAATATGCGTCACAATAAAGAAACAAACTCACAAAGGATTAGGTTGGTAAGAGAATGAAATGGATTTTTATAAGAAGGAAGTTGCAAATGAGCATGCATTTCATGCATGTAAAGGGGTGCTGTGACATCTAGTTTTAGCGTCGACAACTGCTTTCGTAACGATTTTTTTAAATTGCGACAATTTTAAAGAAGTCTTATTTGAAATATCAACGCATAAGATGTTTACTAGCTATTTCCTGTATTTCCATTTTATTAATGAAGCTGTAGTCACACTCAAAGGCCCTCTTACCACCCTACTATTACTTTAAATGTGAATGTAAGTTTGTGTGTTACTCCTTCGCACCAAAATTACTCAACCGATTATCATAAAACTTTGTATACATGTTCTTAGAGGTATTAGAAAAAACATAGGTTATTTTTAATTTAAACATATATTATACATAATAAAAAAGAATGGCAGACATGAATGTCTGACAAAAAAATGAAAAATTTTGCAACGTCAAAGCCTTCAAAGTAATATCTTATTGACTATAGTTTTAGCTGTTTCGAATTTTTATATAATTCATATAATTTTGTTCTGAAACTTACAAGCATTACTAAAACGATTTAAAATTTAATTTAAATGATAATTATTTTCGAGGTTAGTTGCAAGTTTATTTCCGTTGACGAATGAAACCGTGGGTAAAAGCTAGTCAACTATATTCAAGGCTTAAACTGTAACCAGGTTGCGTTTCACATTATTACGTATATCAAACGAGGCTGAAGAGCTAAGAGATGCGGATTGCGGAGATACTAAGCCTATGGAGATACGCAGATACAACAGTACTGCGGGAAGAACCTACAACGCTAACAAAAGCCAAAGCGCCATACCTGCGGAGGGCGATGCACTCGTTGAATGACGTGGATACATACTACCAGAGACGATTGTCAACGTTTTAAAAAAAATACTTTTTTTAACAAATAAATAATTGGCGCATGTAAATTGTCAACTCACAGCTAAAAAAATTTTTTAGCAACTTTCTCGTTTGATTTTGGGAAACTTTATTGTTAGATTTCTGTGCTTCTGCAAAACTATATGGCTTGATTATAAATATCTATTAAAAGCAGTTATCGGATTATCGGGTTGAATTTGTACACGATGCTATTTTAATTTGTATATTCTATACTAATATATGAAAATAAAATAAAATAAGTCTGTCTGTCTGTCTGTAAATTTGTTTTCAATGTAGCGAATCATGAGTATTTCAGCTAGTACATTATGATAAAAAGGCTAGAATCTTACTTTTATATAAAATCGTTCGTAACTTAGTTTCAGCACTTCATTATTTATAGATTTTTCAGACCTCTAACTACCTGTACTAACATAATGATGTCATTCTGACGTATAAAACAACTATATTAAATTAATTAACATAAATAAACACTTAACGATCTTCAGAGCCGTGTGTATCAGTCTTTTGAACCATGAGTACAGAAAAATCCATACAAACGCCTAAGTAAGGGCGACGACCGACGTGGATTTTAATATTGTACTGATGTACTATTATGAAAATGAAGTAGCAATCAAGTTTTGTCTGACGAGACATCCAGCCGGTTGACTTGGATAAATGAAAATACAGAGAACAGGGACTAGGTAGATCTAAAGTTGGTAGTTGGTGGTTGGATGTTATCGTCACACCTATTTCTGCGTAATAACAACAGTTTTATGCCCTGCTGTGTTATGGTTTGAAGGGTGTGTTAAGGGATATATCGGCCAAGTGGTAGACCCAATGTAGTTCGACCGGGGAAGTACCAACGCCACGCCTATTTCTAGCGTGAAGCAGTTCTTGCGTTTCGGTGGAAGCGTGTGGTTGCCTGCTCACTTTTATATGAGGCGACCATCTCAGTCCTCGGGAGTAGCAACGCATCAGTGATAGACTTTATATAGAACCCCTGTTCTATATGAAGTTGCTTACAAATAACCATGGGCGGCAGTAACCACTTACTGTCAGGTGGGCAACCTGCTCGTTTAATTCATATTTATAAAAAAAAATATACATATCCGAGGCGTTCCAATTTAGTCCTCGGGGATAGCGACGTATTGGTGGTTAACCTCGGGTAAAACTGATCTTCTCTAGGGTTGATAACAAAGGTCCATGAGCGGCAGTGGCTATTTACCAGATGGACTGCATTTTTGTCTGCTTCTTCCATATTATATGAAAACAAATGCCTTTACCGGATGTCTGGTGATGTAGACGTGTTCGTACTAGTATTATGCATAAAAGACAAGATGGCTTCTGTAACTAAATATGTATATAGCATAATGAAAATAACACCGTCTACGAACAGAACCCCGCACGTTTTGTTCGATAATGAATAGTTCCGAAAATTAATAACAGATGGCGTTAAAATAAATATAGGCAAGTATCGCCACGCCAACGATCTGTACCATTAGAATGAGTTTGTCTTGTTTTTCCAGACAAGATTGAGTCTTGTTTTAATAACAAATTATCCACAAATAATCCTTATAAATTTGTGATTGAAAAATGTTTGCGCCTCGACTGACACGTACGACAAGCATTATTATTAAATTTATTAGGTATAAAAAATTAACATAGGACAAAAATTTTAATAAAAACAATTTTGGAAAACACGGACAGGCAGGAGAAACAGGAATATCTTTTATTTTTACAATTTATATGTTTTATTTTAAATGGCGTTAGAAATACTTCCTCATCAGCCCTGGGTACTATTAAAAAAGCAATCAAAAAAGTACAATATACTAGTCTACAATTTCTCTTAACCATATATTATATAAATAAAAAAAACTGCTTAAAAAACTTTAATATCGCCCGCTCGTCACTACGGCACATTCGTGATGTTGGCGTACCGAGTGCGTACCGAAA
>DWNE01001047.1:0-23867 GCA_018249875.1 Cecropterus toxeus | reverse complement strand
CAAGATTTATAAATTAGTTCGCCAAAGAAGTTTCACTTCTGACATGTGTACTTTGTACGCACGCATGTTTTTTTTTAGTATGGGTTGCCTTTAAATTTCCTACTTTAAGAGATTATAAAACGATCATGAACATTTAAAAAGTATAAAATACGCTTAAACAGGAAAATATTCTTGAATAATTTAAAACAATTTTACCAGTATGACTACCTTAAGTTAGGGTACATACTTTGAGAGCTTTTTGAAAAAATAATTTATATTTAATGAATAACTCATTAAACATAAAACGTAGGTATGCTTAAATACAATAGAATTTCTTCTAAAATTCGATGTCTTACAGAGACCCGGAGATGATTTCCATCACGGCTGCACCAGAGGCGCCGCCGCCACGTATCCGCATCTTGGACAGCCGCCAACGCGAGGTCGAGACTGTCCGCATTGGGGACAGGCTTACCTTCCGCATCGAAATTCCGGAAGATAGTAAGATATTTATTAACGATCTGACTTTATCTTCCATGTTTTATTTATTCCCGAACACAAAGACCAGAAACATTGCAAGTAAAATCTGAGTAGACTTTTTAACAACTTCATGCTAGTAAATAAAGCTCTATTAGGCTGCATCGCAAGTTTCATCCAGTGAAATTGCGTTCGAATGAGCTACTCACGATTATTCAATTTATGCGGTGTTAAGTACTTAAGGAGTACAAAGTAGCGTAGGCTACTTGTGCTTATTGCTTGTGAAGTTAAGTTTATTAGCGTGAGAGTCTGTTCAAACTGGTTCCAGTGCTTTATATATTTTAAAATAATAAAAGATGGACAATGAACCAAACTTTAATTGTAATATTCTCAAAAAACTAAACAAGTCAATATTTTCAGCTCCTTATGGAATCTTCGCACGCAGCTGTGTCGCTATGGCTAAAGACTCGAAGAGTACCTTCCAGATTATCGACGATGATGGGTAAGATAAATAATTTCAAATATTGTATTAAATAATAAAAAAAAAATAGGACAAAAAGCAACAGGTACTTTATACGAACGTCCTTATTTATTTTACACCTGAAAGCTACGTTAGAACGCTAAATTGGCCTGTCGCCACATTCATTATAATTCGAGTACTTATATTATAATGAATGTGGCGATTCAAGAATATAATCATCTTAACTAATAATTATCCTATTTTTTAGATGTCCTGTGGATCCATCGATATTCCCAGCCTTCGCCCCTGATGGCAATGCATTGCAATCCGTATATGAAGCTTTCAGATTTACTGAGTCCTATGGAGTCATCTTCCAGTGCAATGTTAAATACTGTCTCGGACCTTGTGAACCGGTAAGTAAAATCAGGTCGAAATTTATATATAATAAGAGCGGATAATTTTTTTAGGTACTAAACATACACTTTGCAATGTAAGGGAATAATTAGGTGAATTAATTTCGAATTGTCATCACATAAAAGGAAAAGCGTTATATTAGGTTCAGAAGATTAATGGCACTGTTGTAATTTTTCAGGCTGTTTGCGAATGGGGTAGAGAGTCTCTGGAGTCTTGGGGAAGAAAGAAGCGTTCGTTGCCTCACGCCGAAGCCAGTGAAGCTCACCAGGAGGAAGATATGAACATCTCACAGGAAATTCTGGTTCTCGACTTCGGTGATGAACGACAAAGTACAGACTTCCTTCGTTCCGACAAACCAGGTGGAACTGCATCAGAGGCTAACTTTGGCGGTAAGGAAAAAAGATTGCTAAAAAGACTGAGATATAAATCTTGATAATGCTTTCTTCTAGTCAATATAACGAATATAATTATGGAACATGAAGCATTGCTAAGTAATGAAAATAAAAAATCAAGTGTAAATATTTTCTCCTGATGTTCCTCATCTAATCATGTTTCATTTTATTGCAGAAAAAACCGTGACGATCGTGGAGCCGTGTCCCAGCAAGGCGTCCGTCCTCCTCCTGGGAGTGGCGTGTGCGTTGCTAGTAATATTGTACATCGCCACAATCTTCTGCTATTACATGCGCAAGTGGCTCGCACCTCCGAAGCACATGTCGTAATTGCTCTGCAATTGTTCTAGAGACTATAATCTTGTCTCCACGTACAACTTGTAATGTTCCAACGCCTATCTTATACTGAGGAACTTGTGATACGAATGACTGAGAAAAATCCATGTCAACATTATTTCATGTCATTGAATCCGTCCATTAGTAGAATTAGTTTGAATTTAATCGTGGTGAAGATGTGGATGTAGAAGATATGTAACCACCGCGTATTGCATTTACCTGAAGGGTATTTTAATTGCATTTAGAAGCATTTATTACGTTTAAGTAGATGTAGACGGTTAGATATACGCCGAGGTACGGTCGCTCGCGTTGTTTAATGCGATGCATTATTATGAATGTCCTATACCAGGATTAACTTTGAAGTGCTACAATATACTGGGTACTTTCATAGACTAATGATAGCATATTAACAGACGACGCATTTATTAGTGGTAAGCAGTAGAACAATTTGGTACTTATTACATGACAGTGTGTTGTACGATATTGTCGGTAATTATTAAAATGTGTTTTATTACTGTTTGGAATAATCCCTTATAATTGTGTTGTGTAAGAACAAACTTTTTACAGCCTAACAATTTTGTGGGATTATTCTGAATCAAACATTGGACTTATTATAAGGCGACAAACAGTAGAGCATTATAGTGTTAAGTTGTATTTGCATTGTGCCCATTAATCGTATTTTAACAGAAGTGTAAGCTATGTATACTTTTTTATTATTATATACAAAATCATAATTAAATCATTTGTAAATATACTGTTAACTCTCACTTTGGTCCAATCAAGTTTTAGATTGTCTTTTTTGAACTTTCAGTTGGGTTTTGAAGAAACAATAACATAGGGCCAATAAAAATAATTTGATATTCAGAGTATAATTGATATACACATATCGAAAAAATATTTGTTTCTCTTAACCCAACTTGAGATTTCTAACTAATTTATATAGATTTACTTACTAATACACCTATTTATTTTTTAATTTTATTTTAAAATAAAATAAATTTGTACAAATCAAACATTTTTTTATCTCATCACTTTTACAACAATAAACTTTATAAATAATGGTAACATTGGACTAGTTTTAACAAATGGAGTTTCTTTCAAAGATCCACAATAAATGATTTTAAAAAATACTTTCTACAAAATATATATCAAATAGTTTGCACCATCAACTTGTTGTATACACTACCTAGGATTTCTTTCTGTGTGTCCATTTCCAAATTTTCAAATTGGCAATTAAAGACCTTTTTGAAGGTATTTAAAAATATTGGTGTCATTTTGTCTATTGAGCATACAACCCCGGTTTCTTTAGTCAGAGATGTAACACCCTTGTCTTCGATGCCACAGGGTACAATATGGTCAAACCATGACAAGTCATTGTCACAGTTTACTGCGATACCATGCGTAGTAACATATCTCGATGCATGGATACCAATGGCTGCAACTTTGTTATCACCTACCCACACACCTGTATGCGGGGACCTGTTAGATTTGACCCCTGAAATGACATAAAACTTACAATTTGTATCATAATTGTGAAACAGGGATTCTGCAATATAATTGAAAAGTAAATGGAAACCAGAACATCTATGGTATCCTGTATTTTGTAGGAAAAGTTTCCGGGTTTAATCCCCGGGCAGACAGTCATAGGAATGACATGCTAAGATACTGTTTTGGGTCTGGGTGTTTGTGTACTCATGTATCTTTGTGTGTCCATGGTACCCAAGACACAGGAGAGAATCCTAGTGTGGGATTATGAGTGTAGAAAAAGATTTTTTAAAGTACCTTTAAAATATTAGTAGAATATAGGTAAGATTCAATTATTATTAGATTTACTTATCTACATCTAGATACATTCAGTCTTACCTAATTCTTCACACATTTTTATGACAGTTTCTTCTAAGCTGTTAACATACCATTTTACACTAGTTTTGAAATGTTTTAAATTGATTACTGGGTATGCAACCAGTTGTCCTGGACCATGGAAAGTGATGAGGCCTCCTCTGTTTGTTTTCCTAAACTCAGCTCCCAAGCTGCGAAGCCTTATAATTTCATCATTTGGAGTATCATCTCGGATTCCTGCAATGTAAAGGAGAGATACTTTAAGTATAAGAATTTAAAGATTTAAGGATTTAAAAGGACATTCCAATTCTGTCACATGTGCTATAATAAAAATGGTACGTTGGATTTAAGTGATATTATCGCATGTTTCAAGACCCATGCAAGATATATCAGATCAGATATTCTGTTTAGACAGTTCCCGGATTGATCTGGGTCCGCATTTAAAATAACTATAGAGATATTTACTGTTATAAGTTCTAGCTAGAACATGAAAGTATTGATTAGAAGGTAAAACTAACAGCGTAAGAGCCTGAATGTAAGGGAAATAATAATGAGTGATGCTCAGAATACCTAATGTGAATTGAATGATTTACAAATTATGTAGGTACCTGTGAGAAAAACTACATTTAGTCTCGAAATGTAGTGATATTACATGTCAGGTGATGTACAGTGACTACAGTGTTTTACAGTAGTGTACGATTACAGTATTAAACTAGGTACATAAGTTTTCTTTTTTATATAAATTTTACGAATGAAATAAAACTAACCAACAGTATAAACTGGCTTATGCTCCACCAGCAAGAGAGTGTCGTAGTTGGCATCTATTCCTTTCATCATTGCGTCCAAATGTCTTCGTGCAATAGCTACCTGAATTTTCAAAGCTGTGTCGAAGCTTATCAAACCCAAATTCCAGATTTTCACCATGTTTACTTTGTTGCTGTTTAATCGAAAACGTAACGATTTACCTTTACTTTAATACAATTTAAAGTTATATTTTTATGTAATTTTTTATTATTTAAAAAATATAAAAATTAGTACTTTTTGTGTTTTTTCTCATTTGTTTTGAAGTAAGTTGTCAACTTGTCAATTGTCTTGTCACAGGTGACTTTTGTAGTTGCAAGAAGGTATACTGTATTTAATTGCCAGATTTATAATTGAATACTAGTCCATATACTACAATTATTTTTGATTAATGAATAAGATCTAATTAGTTTAAAACACTGTATATTATAAGGCAAAATATTAAAATAATAGACTATGTATGATAGTGACATCTATGATACGTCTTTTAAAACCTATTAAATTTTAATTGTTCAATAGATGGCATTGTCCATTTTAGTAATGCTACTCGACACTAGATGGCGTTATTCCAAACATCTATTCATTCTTACTATATACCTTATACATATCTTTATCTATATTCCGACTACCCGTATAATAGCCACATATACCCACCTTTCAGTCTGTTCTGTTCAGTTTTCTCGTGTTCTCTGCCTGTAGGGCGGTGT
Source organism: Cecropterus toxeus (assembly GCA_018249875.1). Classification (NCBI taxonomy): domain Eukaryota; kingdom Metazoa; phylum Arthropoda; class Insecta; order Lepidoptera; family Hesperiidae; genus Cecropterus; species Cecropterus toxeus. Next base: position 18,468 of record DWNE01001047.1, on the reverse strand, counting down.
TTCGTATATTACGTAAACCAGCTGTTAACATAAACATTGCATTATAAAATTGACTCTTCTACTACACATTCGTTTTTCATTAGTGTTAATGAAAATACGTAATAATTATACGGTGTGATTGTAATCCATATAATGAAAATGAGTTTTTGGCGGGAAAATCAATGAATGTTTATATTATATCAGGATAACTTCTCCTGAAATATAACTCTTATGACTAAGGTGTCACAGTTAGATGTCGTGCTTGGACAAAGTTTTTGTGAATTCGGAGATGTGGTGTTCATTGAAACGATGACAGCAAGGGTAAATTAATATCATGAATATTTGTTTAGAAATTTCATTAAGCCGAATGAATTATACAAAAACGCATTTTTGTATTAAACCAACTGACAATATGTAGACATAAAAGTTAAATTAGATATTTCCATATTTATAATTAACATTTGTTACTACTTCTTTACGTAGGAAAAAAAACTTTTGATTGTCTTAAGCTTTAGGTATCACCTAAATAACACCATTTTTCACGAGGACAAGCTCGTAGTATACAACTTTACTAAATAATATTTTTTACTATAAAGTTCATAGTTATTTCCGTTACTAAAATTAAAACGTGCGACAAACTTTTCTGCTCTATTTTTAAAACCGCTTGTAATATAAATAGCATTTTTATTCATTTGGTGATCATCACTAACCATGGAATTTAATATTCTTCAATAGAAACGGATATCGGTGAACGGTTAGCCTTCAAAAATAGTTTCTATTGGGTTGAACGTGAGTTAACGCGAAATTGAACATCGACATTTACGGTGATGACTAACTATTCTTTCTTATTGATTTTGTTGTAGATGTTTTTTCTTAGTTTGATTTTTTTTATAATTTATTATGTTTTCTGATTGCTCGACCTTTATTTTTATTATAAGTCATAAATGTAGATATATATTTTTAATGAAATAGGATACTCGACAAGACAAATTTGAAAAGGTTTTGACATGCAATAGAACTTATACGTAGAATTATTGTTTGTATCCATTTTACATTTTATTTTCACTATTCCACCAAATGCATTTTAATGACTTTGTGCATTTGTACATTTGAGTATCCAGTCGATAGAGCCGATTTTCGTAATTAAAATTCTTAACACGCTTACATCAGATGAGAGAAGGAAGAGTGTTCAATATTAATAATTTAATTCGTTCTGAGAGGATTACGTTGATAGGGATTCGCCAGACAGTTCAACATTATAGTATTTTGAGAAGATTTTCGGCAATAAACTTTACTAACCCTTACGACGATGTAAAAACATTAAAGATGATGATTGTTATGGTTATTTGAGATAAAATACTATCTAAATTATTTTTATTCATAGTTAATATGACAGGACCTTAATGGACTTTGTGGTATTACTGTCACATCTGTTTTTGTTTGCAATATTTGTACTTTAAAGTTGAATTATGTTTTAAAGGCGTTCAAATTTATCCTAAAAGGTAACAACTCATATGTATGTGAAGGATATGTAATAAATCTAGTCTATTTGGAGTGGATTGAAGTCCATAGGCAGCCGTTATTGCTAAGTCACTGTAGACATTTTGCGTCTATTCCTAGTTTATTAGTAGATGAAATATTAATTGTTGAAATTGAACGCATGTAAAATATACCACATGTGTCTATTAAGAGGGCTTCTGGTCTCGGAAGCGCTTATGACAAGGGTTAAAAACCGCTGGGGAAGTAAACAAGTGTCGAACCTGGAACAGGAAGGACGGTGTTTCCTAACGCAGCGCTATTAATAGACCCAATAGGGAGGTACAATTGGTTGGGGTGACGTGCGCGCACGCAACTTTAGCGTTTAATAAAATGTAGAGCCGAGTTCGAACATTGTAGTGATTTTTATTATTATTTAAGTCTACATAAACTTTGAGTGTAGAATTCCTATGTCACTACCGCGATACCTATTTCTCCTTCATGACAGTAGTGTAGCGCTCCTGTGTTCTAGACTAGACTTCTGATTGTAAGTGTGAGGTAAGAAGGAGTCACTTGAACGCACGATTTGGTAGTGACGGATATGATGCCAGGATTGATTAAAGACAAACATTGGGGCAAAGCGTCTTATCATCAGATGGATACCAATACGCATCTGGCGAGTGTGTTGGAATATTCTCTATACCTTCTTTATTCTTATAAATGTATAATGTGTACTAATAGAGGATAATAATAGCATGATGAAAATCCTTTCATATTCCTTTTTTGCATTAAAAATAAGTGAGACGAAATAGCATTGTTATTAATCACCTAATATTTATTGACGTTTTATCAAAACTAAAAACATAAAAGGATAGACTAAATAAGACGGTAAACTGAAAAATCTTACGATAGCCAAATGAAAAAAAACGGAAGTTGATTTGAATGCTCGTTAAATTATATTTAAATGGTATTTTATCTTGAAAATTGTTCATCTAATTTTCACGAATCCTTTCTTATGTAGTTAATAATTATCGCAAATAATTCTCAACGTATCATGAGCTTAATGTATTTAATGACATTAAAACGTGCGCGAAGCTATTAACCGCGTTAATTAAGTTTGCTTATGAATTCCTTTAAGCTCGCGTATCTTCAATTCGTTTACGCTTTTACAACTGAAATATCAATAATGAAGGTACATGTGAAGTTTATTCAATATTTTATTATATACTAGCTGTGCCACGCGGTTTCACCCGCTACTAATACAATAAATGTACTACTCAACACAAAAATATTTTTTCAATTCGAACCAGTAGTTCCTGAGATTAGCGCGATCAACCAAGCAAACTCTACTGTTTGATAATATTAGTATAGAAGTATTTTGCTCAATAAATTCTACGGATGATGATAAAGACCAAATCTATCAGCATGTGAAAAACTTAGCTTAAAAACGGCGATGCCGGTAGAGTATTTGTGTTTTTGTTTATGTGTATATTTTGTGCATATTTATTGAATATTTTTCAACGTAGAGTTTTTTGTGTGTATTTCCAATACCATGATTATGTGACATGACTTAACCCATTGTTACTATTTGAACAATATAATCAAATCAACCATAAACATTTGGAACGGAATAAATAATTCTAACAACTAAATACCAATAAATTGAAAATGTTTATAAAACAAATTAAATGTACCTACTTTATTAAGTAAAATCTGTAATTCAATATATTTAATACATTTTAGTAATAGTAAGTAATACATAATAATTTCAGCTCGAGTGATATACTTCATGATATTTACATAATGTATATAAAGTGACTTAAGCACGCTCGAGGCAAGCTCTCAAAAGCCTTTGAAAGCTCTTCTATAAAGCACCACATTGTGTAGGAAAATCTCGATACAATAAATCATTGTACAACGAAAATTTAGACGTGGATTACACTACCAGGTATTATGCATGATCACGTTTTACTAAATTAGCAGAGGTAAGGTTGTTTGACAAATTAAGCACTCTGTAAATATACAATATCCGATAATATTTCTGGTGAATGGCAAATGTAAAATAGCAATGTGACCTACTTGATGTTATGTTTTTTTTTTTTTATATATATAAATATGAAGTAGCAAACGAGCAAGCAGCCCACCTGATGGTAAGTGGTTACTGCCGCCCATGGACATTTGTAAGCAACTTCATATAGAACAGGGGTTCTATTTGAAGTTTATCACAGATGCGTTGCTACTTCTGAGGACTGAGATAGTCGCCTTATATAAAAGTGAGCCAGCAACCACACCCTTCAACCGAAACGCAAGAACTGCTTCACGCTAAAAATAGGTGTAGCGGTGGTACTTCCCCCGTCGAACTACATTGGTTCTACCACCTGGTGAATATGTGATTATTAATCTATGGTCTATAATCTATGGTCACCTGAAACCATATTGAAATCTATACTTCTGTGCTGATATTATAAACAGTAGAGTTTGTTTGGTTGAACGCGCTAATCTCAGGAACTACTGGTTCGATTTGCAAGTACTTTTTGTGTTGTATAGTACATTTAGTGAGGAAGGCTATATAATATAAATGTTTGTTTGTTCTTTCTTATGTAGTAGAGGGTGAAACCGCGTGGCACAGCTAGTAAGATATATTAATGGAGTATTTGCCACATAATAATTTAAGGTTTGTGGTTCAACTCAGGAAACACTACCGTCGCATCTATTTCTGCCTAATGACAGACGTATTATGCTGCTGTGTTGGTAAGGGAGTCATATTTATCTGAGGAATTCCAACTTAGTCTTCGGGGGTAGCAATGAATACGTGGCTAACCTCAGGTAAGATTCTGATTTGCATGAATGTAGCTTATTTTCCTGCTCAACTTATAAATTACTTTTGATTACGTACTATTTCTTTCGCACTATTTAACGATGACGACTATTTTATGTTCCGTAGCGAAGCACGGAACATAAAATGCATGCAACGAGTCGTAAAATTCTTCGGTCACGTGGCACGACGAGACCCAGACAACTTGGAGTTGATAGTCGTTGATCGAGTGGCTGGAAAACGAAGCAGAGGGAGGTCACCAACCCGACGGACTGATGTTGTAAAGGAGTCAAGCAACACCTCAGTGTACCATTCCATAAAACTAGCGCAGAATCGCACGGAGTGGAAGACCATTGTAAACAGGGCTCTTCCTGATGGTTACGACCATCAGTCATGAGGATACGACTTGAAGAAGCGAAGCACGACTACTTCTAAGGAACTTATAAGAAACACTGCATGAAATACGTTTATGTTATTTCTACGTGAACTTTATAAACATATCCACTCCTTGTATCCCTCTCCCATAACTTGTTAACACGTTGCTAACATTGTACTAGCGTAATATCAAACTTTACAAGTTATACAACTTATAACATTTGGCGGCAAGTACGAAGAGTGTTGCCATGGCGACGGCGCAGTAGGCCTGCAGCCTCCGTGACGGGAATGTCAAGCTGCCGATCGATGCGGTCCGCACTTTTTACGCGGATACAGCCTTTGATCTTTGCCTTATCTGAATCACGAAAAAATGTGTTGCCGTCAAGGGTCGAGGATAGATTATAACTGGAAGGCGGCGGCTGAATCGTCAATTGGATAACTTGAAATTTTTCTAAACGAAACTACCTTTATCCATTTTGGATCGTCATTCAGATGCCGTTTACCCGAGTTTTTATTGGCTATATTATAGTTGTATCTTCTACTTTTACATTTGAGGTGAAGTAAACTAGTATGTCTAGTATGTAGTTTATATATATGTATGTTTGTTTTTATATACGGATGTCCTAATAGACTATAGGTTTTAAAAAGATGTTACTACAATAAGGACAATATATGGTCATATTATTATTTATGATAAAATATTAAATGAACTCGAGTTAACCTTGAGTTAACTGATTTAGTTTACCGGGAAAACTATTTTGCTTACAAATTACGTTCATTTCTTCAGTCGTAACTCGTTAACTGCTAAAGTTATCCAAAGTCCAGAGCATAAAAGAGTTCTTTCTTACGTTCGAGTACGTTAGCAAAGTTTAACTTTTTCTTACCTTGTTTCGCTAAGAAAGAAACTTTTGTACTAAACAAAATATCTTTCAAGTTTCTACGATAATCGAGTTCTACGAGAAAAATATTTTCACAGAATAAATATTTGTTACTAAGGATTATTATTTTTTAGATTGATTAAGAAAACGAGTATACGGTCCACTGGATGGTAAGTGGTTACTGGCGAATATGGACTTCCGTAAGCGTTGCTACTCTCGGGGACTCATCTTAGTCCTCATATGTAAGTGAGCAGGCAACTCATGCTAGAAATAGGTGTGGCGGTGGTACTTCACCGGTCGAACTACATTGATTCTACCACTTCCCAAAATAAACAATGTAAAAAGTTGTAGAGCAATGTTTGTCATTATTTCTACCTCCTGCCTGTGGGGTATTTATGTTGCTTTTTGAAGGTTACTCTGTACGATCGTCATACGTAGTTTCGGATCAGCCCGAATGTTCTCCACTATTTTATCGTTTTCTCTCAATGACCCTTGGCTTGAATTAAATATTATCGTGCGTGGTTAACGACTTCGGGCTATGTACTGTGTATGTATTAAACCAACATACATATACTTTAATTATGTTTACTTTTTTGTGGTATAGAAGTATTTTTTATCAGGAGTGATAACAGATGTGCTTAGGGCATAAACATCAGCTAAGGATCGTGTAGATTGTATGCCATTTGCTACTTAAATTTTATAGAAAACAACAAGGAAAGAGCGTTAGTGAAGTGAATCGAAGTAGATACATGGGAACAACGTGTTCATGCACTTTGGATAATCGCTAGCTCATAAGCACGTCTGGAAAGTAAGTGCAGAACTAGTAACAGTTTTGGTAACATGAGCGTTAAGCACCTTAGTTTTATCTAGCAAACACGGCTAAGTTTCAGGACATCTTTAGTGTACACAACGCCTTTATAGAGTTTTATCTGGATTCTATTGTACTTTATCGTTCTTTTATCTTATCTATAAATTTATACGAATACGAATAAGGACCGCACTGTTTGTGGCCATATATGTATGTGGTCTATAGGTTATTGTCCCTGTAGTACCGTGCCCAGAATAGGGCTACGGTGTCCCCTGCCTGTCGTAAGAGACAACTAAAAGCCGGCTTCGGGGTTGCCGCCGACACTTGTGGGATCTCGAACAGCACAGCCAAGCGACCCCGTGAAGGACGGCGGCATATGTGGGCGCACGGCGTCGAATACATCTGAAGGCACGGTGAGCGTGAATACTCACTGGGAAAGAGCCTGAAAGAGGCATCGCGCACGGAGGACTACGGTTGTATTTGTATTCCTTTGGAGAACCCGGAGTCCTCTACGCAGCGCTGAGGACGGTCATCGAAGAGGTTTAAGAGCGGTAAAAATCCTATATGACCCTGCGTTGTTCCCACAGCACCAGATATAAAAAAGGTTGCAATGATTATTAAAAATTAGATAGACTGTCTTATTTGGCAGTCCTGTTAAATATATATATAAGCTTTACAACAATAATGATTAAGTAGATGACCTACGAAGCTACTATGCAACAATGTCACGGCTAGAATATGTTTAGTTTGAAACATCTATAAGGTCTAAATTTAACTCAGCCAGATGAAGCGCCATATAACTTCAAACGGGCAAACCTTGTGTCATTCGTGTAAATCTAATTACGTCAACAAAAGTATATGGGCTTCCGCGTGCCGTCGCTTGGGCTCCTGGTTAGAGATGTAGCTAATTAAGTCATAAAAAGCGGCGTTTCCTTCGCTGAAGTGTTATTTTGCGCCGGCAGACCGCGCCGACGTCGAGTGAGTTATTATCCCTACCCCTGCTTTTAATTATTCATGAGCCTTGCCGGACAAGTTTCGCTAACTTCAGATCACCATCTGGCGCTCTTAAGTAATCTGAACTGCGTGTAGTTTTTTTGGACCATTGCTCGTAATTGGATCGAGTTTTACTCAAATTGGAGTGGGAATGGAATTTTTGTTTATTCTGTTTCTTTTCTAATTGGACGTTTTGTTGCAGATGTCGCCGCTCTCGAGCGCGCGCTACTGAAATGAGCACTGCGGCTTCCAGCCGCAATTATTCCTATGATGAAACCATACAGGTATGAATTTGTTATCTTTACCTTTTTAACGAAAGTTTGTGAAGAATGAAAAAGAAAGAACGAAAGTTAAATGACTATTAGACATAATAGTATTTTTAGATAATAAGCATAGTAAAAAATAATAAATCTTAAATCAAGGTTTTAATGTGTAATAATATCTTATAGGTATGATATAAGAAATTGAAACTAAAAAACTATCGACCAATCGTAGCATTTTTATTGTATTAGGTAGATACAAGTATACGCTGTTGATTTGATAACAAATACAAATAAAGTTGAACACTTCTTTTCAGTAATTTCACCGCATCTCCTTTGAGTATACCTTTCTTACGCAAAAGTACTTTAGGCACGATCGAAACTTGTCCTTGCGAGGAAACATGAACCACAAGAATTGACAAATAGAGTTTGTTTTGAAGTGGAAAGTGGAGATGACATTTCAGGCCGTTCATGGTTCCCCGTAAACCCGATTGTAAGAACATGCCATGTTTCAAGTTTGAAGCTTATTATTGAATCTACAGGGTAGGTATTACGGTGATGTTTCTTATGGGGGTTCTGTACAAGTTTTTCAGGACAGGTCATAACGGCACATTAGCTGACACGGGCGCACTTACCTTTATTAATGTGGTACAGGGCTCAGCGCCCAGAGGCATTGCCAGTTTTCCTCGCAATTTCCAATGCTCTATAGAAGGGTCAGAGGGCAAACGGTCGGCACTTAACCAGCTATTACTGCACACTTAGTTATAGTCTAACACGTTACGGTTGAAGATAAGAATATTTTACGAGCGTTGAGTTAGGAAGGCTATAAAAATAAAAGAACTCTCGTACTCCCGGGAACTGATGGAAATTAATTAAATATTTAATCACTTTTTGCCTCACAACGTAGAATCTCGAAGTAGATATTCTTAATCCCAAAATATATATAAATCCTGACGCTCAAGTGTTATAACGAGACGAAGTCAAGTTTCAAAGTGTTTGGATCTGAAGTCGAGCTTATCTCAGCGGCACTTATTTCGCAGCTACAATATCCCCCGGGCCGCGACCATTTATCAGCGAGCGACCCACATTGCCTCGGCATCTGCTAACTCTTCGCCACCCCCTTATTGGACTGCGATTACGACAACAGATTATTGTTTCTTACCATCTTATCGTGAATCTTTACACTTAGCATACACATAAAATCGGTTTTTAAAATCTTTTCTTAGTTATTATTAACATAGTTGTTTTCCTTCGCAAAATGGTGTTTTATATAGCTATATTGAAATATATGAACATGGTTATTAAAATTGAACTGCAATTATTGCGGGCGTTGCAATGAAAAGGAGAAATATTTATTAGATTTATTTCACTGAGTAACAAACTGATTAAATTATGATTAACAATTTTTTATAACAAATTATTATTCATATCTTGCTGGTTAAATGTTGTTACCAGAAAAATGAGAAAATATAGAAAACTATCAAAGTAAGTCTAAAATACGGCCTGGGACGCTATCCCATTAAGTTTGCGTCGGCCTCATTGTAACTTATTGAGGTCAGATTTGGGCTCTATCACGAAAATGAATGTGCCTATTCGATTGTTTATCAGGGTCCCGGGGCAATATATCGCGATTTCGATATCTGTATAGACCAAGATTGACAGAGAATCGGATTAACAAACTGTTCGGCAAGGGTTGGGCGTAATGTGGTCCACAGCGCATTAAGGAGGCGCGGGCCAGAAAATCGAATTTTCCGCTTTATGCTCCGCGTTCTATACCTTTGAGCCTTTGTTGAGTTTTTCAGAGCGTGTCGCGTACACAAACATCGTGACATAATTTACTTTACCGTAGGCGCCCGTACTATTGTTGCGAATAATAAATTCGTGAACGGAGCGTGGTTTTAAATAGCTTAAGTAAAGTTTAAACTTTGTTATAAGGTTATTTGCAATTTGTTTGTGTTTGTAGTACATTGAATACTAACTAAGCCTTTTTCTATACTATCTTTACTAATATTATAAAGCAGTACAGTTTCTTTGGTTGAACTTTCTAATCTCAGGTACTAATGGTTCGAGTTGAAAAGTTGTTTTTGTGTTGATTAGTAAATTTATCGTTAAAGCCTTTAGGCTATATAACACCACGCTATGTTTCTTTGTTTTTAATAACGCGGGTGAAACTGCGTGGCACAGCCAGTTAGTTAATAAGCAAAACAAAAAACGATGATTAACCATATCATGTACAATTAAGTAAATAGAAATTTAATGTATTTGTAATTATATTTATGCAAAATGAGGCATATTAAAAAAATGAAAAATCTCAACGTATACGAGTATGGATTTAACAAGTACTGGGTGATTTTTAATAAAATATTTAAAAATGTCATACTTTTTACATTCAACGTTACTTTTAAATTACTTTTAATTTCTTAATTGTATATCTTTGTGTAGAAGACTATTTAAATGTGTAATGGACTATGTGTATATGTATATGTGTGACGGGCTTTTCAGTAGGGCTACGGTACAAAAATATAATGGGTACCTTAATATCAATACTTATGTATTTCAGCCATACACCTTAATAGAAATAATGATATTTAAGCCAATTTCAATAGTTATTTTTTGGGACAGTTTACACAGATTTCACCAAAGGCGCCTCCATTTGAGTTCAAATTTTCCGAAAGATAAAGTGCGATAATGGCGCAGGCTTTGATGCGCGAAAAGCCTATACCACTTGTCTTACCTATGGCAGTATAAAGAGAGCGAATAAATAGAATTATAATTCGTGGTAAGACAGTATTGTTTTATCTTGAAAATACCACCGCAGCAGCTATTTCTAGTCCGAAGCAGTTCTTTAGTTTCGGTGGTAACGAATGGATGCCAGCTGACACACATACACATGACGTCAACTTATACAAGAGTAGCAGCATATTGACTTTAGGTAGAATCCCTATTATATGTGATAGAAAAATAGATATATCGTTATGTTTATAGGTGGAAGTGACCGTTTACCATCGGGAAGGTGGTAGAAATTTCCTTTAATTTTTTAAATTAATTTATAAAAAAAATACCTTTCGCCTGTTTCATATCTACAACACTGGGATACTGTCGTAATTACTAAGTTTTTTTTTTATAAATATGAAGTAGGAGACGAGCAAGCAGCCCACCTGATGGTAAGTGGTTACTGCCGCCCATGGACATTTGTAAGCAACTTCATATAGAACAGGGATGCTATATGAAGTGTATCACAGATGCATTGTAACTCCCGAGAACTGGTCGCCTTATATAAAAGTGAGCCGGCAACCACACTCTTCCACCTCACTCAAGAACTGCTTCACGCTAGAAATAGGTGTGGCGGTGGTTACTTCCCCGGTCGAACTACATTGGTTCTACCACCTGGCCAAGTGGTATTGAACTATAGTTCTAATGTGGCAAAATTTTATACCGCTTTAGTTCAGGTTTAGTTCAGCAATTACGGGGATAGCTAGGTTATAATTTGACTGTTTTTATGATGACTATCGTTTATTTCTTAATAGGTACATGCGAAACTGTCGCTTGTTGTGAAAATGTAGCAAGAGTTTTAAATTAAACAGGAATGGGCCCAATTAATAAGTACAGTTTACGTAGTAATAAAAACATAGCAAAATGCGCATAAAAGTAAAGCAGAAACCAACGGGTATGATCTGAAAGTTTACTCTTCATATTAGATACTTTTTGAAAAAAAAAAAACGAAAAAGAGTATCTCACATGAATAAGATAGTTTAAACCATTTCGCCATAAAGCAATAAAAGTTGTAAACAAAATATTTTGATTAAACATTTGTAGCAAATAATACAAATGTTTGATCCAAATTTGAAAATAAATGATTCCTTAAGCCCGACCTTCCTGGTGGCGGAACAATCAGTGTGCTAGTTTCCAAAATTGGTTCAACAAGCGCCTTTGTTTATTCTAAAACAATTGAGTGGGACTGGGACGTTTGTTAGCACAATGCTCGTGCATAATACAGAGCTATGTGCAAGATTGGATGCGTGTGGAGTTCGTGTGAATTGCTCGTTGGCTGTGGAAACACAAAATTTAGGTTTTAGTAGTGCTTTGTATGCCATTGTTGACAGAACCCTTTGCACCGAGTTAGTCTAGTTAGTATGGTTGTACTATTTGTATGTAATCAGGATGTAGTATTTGTTTGATTTTAGCACCACTCTCTCTTCTTGAATACCATAAGGATGATTAAGCGAAAAAGTCTGGGAGATGGCAACAGCGTAATACTGTGTAATATCAACTGCGGTCCAACCCACTATGATCACCAACAGGCATGCCAGGCATGGCCACTATTGGCAAATAACGTATGAAATGTAAATTAAAAATTGGATACGCGGTCGGTCCAATTTAAACGAATAGATATTTAAAAACATGTTGTATATATTCACTTCCGCGTCTACAGCGATAATGTTGCTTATGCAGAACTTCGGTGATGAGATACTATAGTACAGTACTGTAAAGCCGCGAAAATATGGCGTGGATGGAACTAGCGTGTAATTGTTCGTTAAAAATCTTGTCTTTAGTCAGTTGCCGCAATGGTTTGCTTATTTTGTTAAGCATATTTTTCCTTTAAATGAACTTAAGGTACGAGCGCTTTTATATCCGCAGGTGACCTCACTTCCTGTAGTTTTTCTGTTGTTAATACCTTTGTTCTAATTGATGTCGATTGGGCAATCTGTACTAAATCTTCAATAGTCCATCTCGCTTCTTGCTTCTTAGCAACTCAACATAAAAACTAGCGTCCTAGTACTTACGGTCTGTACTTAATTACTCCGAAACTTAGTTTGGCTATTAACCAGCAGTCATCCGGGCCTTACAGCGACAATTATGTTACCCAGTGGCCATCCATTCCGTTTCAGCGAGGCTTCCTGAATCGCTAAGCGCTCGTAAACCTGTCCCGTTGCAAATTAATCTTTCGCAAAATTTAAATGGAGATCCTGGTGACTTATGCTAGGCTGTGTTACGGTTTCGGCTTTGACCATTTGCTAATTCGATCTAACCGTTACTAAATTCGTATAGTATATTTATATTAATTTATGTAGATAATATGGACATTTTCATGAAAATAGTCATTATCTACTTTTCACGAATGACCCTTTTTAGGTCATTAAATCTTCTAGGTACGATAAATTCTAGCAAAAGGTGGTTACATCCGAAGCGATGTAATTTATGATTATTTAAAGGTGTTTAATTAAACATTATTAAACACTATTATTAAGCGCTACCGGATTATCTTTTTTAATAATCTGGAAGTATGCAATCTATCTCATGATAAGTAACCGATGCGGCCGATGAAAATTGGTAATAATTCCCAGATAAGAGCCTTTTATTTGAGGTTTTCCACATACGCGTTGATATCCCTAAGGACCAAGTTAGAACGCCTTCGATAAGTATCTCTTATATGAAGCTTTCTATACTCATAGACCCACATTATGGCCATGGAAATACACAAACGCGAATATACAAACACACACACCCAGAACAGACATCTAAATTCAATATTCAAATGGCTGTCTGGCCGAGAATTGAACCCGGAACCTACTACGCGTCGGCGTCGGACCAGCATGGTGATCGCTCAACCACGCGGGTCGTTATATAGTACCTACTCGTATTAATTGCAAAGCACTTTTTTAAGTTTGAAGTAGTAAAGGACTGCATACATCTGATAGTAAGTGATCACTAGATTTAAGTAACATCCTTTTACCAAAATTAAATAACTTTTTCACTTTAGAAAGTGAAAATTATACCTTCTCAGGCCAGTCATACTTTTTCTACCCTCTTGTATACCCTCCTTAGTAAGAAGTCGTACAATCGGATAATAATATCACTTTACCTTCAATCTTAAACAAACTTATTCGAATGCTCCCAGTCACTGATGTTATCTGTTTGACTCGGGTGATATTTTACAAATAAAAGTCAGTGGAGATTCTGCATGAATTGTTACACTAAACAGACAGGTACAAGATACATTGTACTTCCAGATACCTAAGTTACATGTATTGAAATACTAAGAAAATATTGTTCTACTTTCTACCTACTCCTTTTTATTATTCTTGTTTAGTTGATAATCATGGTTTTAGTATAAGTAGGTATAATATAATTGTCGTTTTTACTTTCATTATATCGCTATTTTGAATATTTCCACAATTCAAAATTTATCTATGTTAAGGTAAAGACACAGTTTTAATAAAAAGGCCTAGAATTAAAGGCTTGGTGCTCTTATTTCACGGCAGTAAATGCCCTCTTATTTTTATTATTTTAATTTCATATAATAACTTTTAACTTGCATTTCTGTAAATTTGCGGTTTTGTGATGGGAAATTATTGGTACAAAGTATTGATATGCACAATAATGAGCCGTAATAAAATGTTATTTTTTGTCGGTAGTCTGCCATCTAGTATCGAGTAGCGGCAATAAATAGCACTGGCTATTCATATTTTATTGTCCAAACACTTACTAGAGGGCGGGCTCGGACCATTTTTTGTCAAGGCAAGATAATTTTCTCAAAGATGTTATTGGAAAGGCATATTTCTGAGTATAAAATATTACAAAACAGTAAAAGCTTATTTAAATGAAGTAATTAAACATTGTTATTTTTTTAACTATGTGTGTAGGGTAGTAGGTAACTACAATGATAACGGTTTTTACTTATTGTTATGGCTTTGGCGTATACACATATTATAGTAAAAACGGAGAAACGCAGATGGAATTTGAAAAAGGAAAGATTAAGAAAGTAATTTGGATTTAAAATATCAATAATTGTTAAAATAATCCATTTGAGTTTAAATGTCAACTGTCAACTTACTGTTGTTCATTTTATAAACCTATTTGTGTTATCTGTGTTCAGAATAACTACAACCCTAATTCATTTTCGAATACAAGGTCAAACAGCATTGCATAAACGTACGCATGACATGGTGTGGCTGCTATCAGCAATATATCCCGTTTATCTCTGACGATATTATCCCAAAGCCATTTCTCGCCGTTCAATGACCATTTGTCGTAATTAACAGGCGAAAGTTAATCTACCCTCCCGCCGGTCGGTTCGCGGGGACGTAACAAATAGCATGTAAACAGATGATCAGTTTTGCATGAAATGTTTTAATCGATGAACTATACATGCGATAACTTAATAAAGTGGATCTGGCGTATTATTGAGAAGCTCGTGTGTAGCCTAATGTGCAAAACATTTCTGACTTAAATCTACCTTCTTGTGTTAAAAACTACAATATAAAATAGTAACAGTAAATATACGTGCGTGATACCTATTGACAAAACCCCAATTAGAGGAGGATGGGTCTCCTCCAACAGTGGATTTCTAAGGGCTTCTAATGATGGATGGGATAAGCCAAACTTGGCTTGATCGAGGATCAAATTCTTAATTCCTGTCATGGAAACTAGTAAGGTTAAAATATATTCCTCAGTGTCAATCGTATGTTGACTTCATTTTTTTTAAAAGGTGTAAATAGCGTTCTCATTCTTTTGTATTCATACATAGCAGTAAAGGCGTTAGATAACATGCAACAAATTGTTTTTCTGAGAAATTAATTATGTTTTATTTTAAGTGATCACTGAAAAAGTTACTCGTCTTCAAATCCTAGTAAGATGTAAGTTACAAACCGCTTAACGATTCCGCTTATTTAGGCATACTTCATATTCTAACGTCTTAACCATTCACCCACAGCTAGAAAGTAATATCGGAAGTTACCTAAAAAACAAATAAAAATAAATAGAAAAGGTCTATCTTGCAATTTTTATACTTTAGTTGTGTAAGCTGTAACCTCTGTTCCCTGTACCTATACCGCTCTGTGTCGGGTGTCGCGCCGCCCTAAATCACACGGGACTGCCGCACGACAGCCGAGTTTCGGCCTCGGTTGCATAAACGTTATCGTGCCACATGCGACCTGCCATGCAACTGAAGGTCGGTCTAACTTGAACTCTGGATGGCCATGTGAATGTAACGAGGTATACAAATTTGAAAATATAATATTCAATAGGTTTGTAATATAGGGTAAGTGATATGAGATTAAAAGGTATAAAATTACATTCTTCAGTGTTCAAAGTTGCGGTAGGTAGGTAGGTAAACAAAAAAAAAGGTAGGTAGGTACCTTAGTGGCAATAACTAGCATCCAGTTGAACCATCGATTCACCAATATTACAAATTTGCTAGTCGCTCTGTAGTTTCCATCCTCTTATAATAATGCCTAATGGTTGTATCTCGCCCTTTTAAATTAAGGATCTCATTTCTTTCAGAAAATTACATATTTTCGAGCACTGAAACAAATGCATGAATGAAAACTAACTAAAACTAAAGTAAACTTAAAATTTGTTCGTTCTGAAGTTGTTGCATGTTTCATTAGTGTGGGTACTCTGAAAAACTTGTCCAAAGTTGTTTTGCGTCATTTATCTTCGCTTCTAATATCTGTCCGAAAGATTAAACGAGAGATCAGTGCATCGAGTTAGAGTCATGAATATCGAAATACCGAATGCATACCGGGCGAGAAAGATAGTAAATATATTATAGTAGTAAAAATTACTTTAATCTCGAACTTCAAATGCCTTTTAGAACGGAAACTAATTTAATAATAAAGATTTCATCAATTCTTTAATATTGCAGTAATTGGCTTGTATACATTATGTTTTTGCATGAAATACGATTGTCTATATATATGTAAGTCGTCCATTAAATCTTTACAAGTACTGCGTTTGTATGAATGCCTCATTGGTTAATCCTAAATACAGTTTATTTCTAAAGGACATCAATAAAAGTAGCAATTTCATCGATAAGGTACCGGTTGGTCGGTGTAAGTTCTTGTGTAAGCACTTTCGATGGGGATCTCCGCCCTCTCCGTTAAGACACAATACGTTCGCAGATACGGGCGATTCTATGAAAATAAGTGCATTGCACAAGTAATAATTATAATTCTGTTGTAGAACTATTTTATTCCACTATGATGTAAATTAGTGTAAAAAACTTATTGTTTTTATTTTGAAAATACAAAATTAATAATTATTTATTTATCTGCGTCATTTAAGTAATTAAATGGGACAAATATAAAGTAAATAACTAAAAAATATTTGTTTTATATAACTTAGCTTCTCACCTAACCCCCTCAAAGGGATCTCCACCTTGTCGTGGTGAGGGGTCTTAGTAACCGTGGCTTGGTCAACCACGGTGAAGCGAAGAGGGATCCCAGGAGGGGACGCTCCAAGTGGGCTTGACCCAGGGCCCGCTCTGGATGCGTCCAAGACCTGCGGCCAGGAGGGGTCGCGGGAGGAGAGGTATATCGGTGTGTCGTTGCCGTGCACCCTGTCTCCCGCGGCCAAACGGGGTCACACCGTCGGATGCGTTGGCGGTGGGGCCGCAGAGGAATAGGAGATGCGGTGTGTTTCGTGCCGTCCTCCCTGTCCTCTGCGGCCGTTTGGTGGTTTGGGGCGGAGCCAAGGAACAGATCCGCCGCTGGGTATGGGAGGTTGATGTCTGTAAGGTGTGTAAAGCTTTGCAGGTATCTGCTTACCCATGCCCACGGCCCCTGGGTGACGGTCTCGGGGCTGGTCCGTCGCCCTGCGGATGGGGGCCTTGGGGGTCAGGCGCGCCTTTGTGTTTTCTGGCGCGCCTTGATGTTGGAGGGGAGCTCCATGCTCCACACGCGGAGGGGCTGTGAGAGCGGCCAGGCACCGGCGGGTTCGCGGATGGTTGCGAAAGCGTTCCCGTGTTCCCGCCGTGCAGTGCAAGGAGAAAACACGGTGGAGGTTTAGCCGGTAAGAGTCGGGCATAACCCAGCTGCTACCCCGGGCGGCTGGGTATACATGAGGATTACCCACATAATATTATTTAGTTATTTTAAGTCATATAGCATTACACCATTTTTTGGTAGTTTATTTATCTACCTTACTAGTTTATTTATCTACCTTACTGCCTAGTTTTTACTCCACTGCGTCTGAAGGAGGTTATTGTTTTTCGAGCGTATGTAGGTATGTATGTTTTTTTTATGAACGTTCATTTCTTAGGCACGCCCTACAGCTCAAACGGCTTGACAAATTGTGACATATAACATATCATTAAAATCGTCTCAGTTTGGAAAGTGACATAGGCTATATATTTTAAAAAAATGGCCCCTGTAAATAGGGGAAAGGGGGGGGGGGGAAGTGATGATTCCTTTTGTAATTGATTTTACCATTATAACAACATACTGGGCAGTCGGTTTTTTTTTAATATTTTTAACAATATTATTAGTTAGCTAGTCAAATTCCCAGTTGCAATTCCTTATGTACATACTCGTGTACATAAACACCTTTATACGCTAAAATAAAATTATTAAAACGCGCGCATCCTTACCCTACGTTTCGCATTATCGCATAATAATTTCAGTAAATACATGAGTATAGCAATAACTGGCGTAATGCGACTCATAAACGGGAATAATAATATCGTACGTAAGGTAAATATGTGTGGGGGAAAGCTTAATCGTGAGGCTCTGTGATCACAGCTGAGGCTAATGTTTGCGAATCTCAATAAAAGTAGGTAGGAAAAGGATGCAGGAAATTTTACTTTGATTTTGGTATTCAGGTTATTATAACAAATCTAATTCCTTAAAGTTTTACCTGACTGCATTAGAAAAGGGATTTATTTTTTATTAATATGAAGTAGCAAACAAGCAAGCAGTCCACCTGAAGGTAAGTGGTTACTACCGTCCATGGACATTTGTATGCAACCTCATATAGAACAGGGGTTCTATATCAAGTCGACCACAGAGGCATTGCTACTCCCGAGGATTGAGATGGTCGCCTCATATAAAAGTGAGCCGGCAACCACACCCTTCCACTGAAACGCAAGAACTGCTTCACGCTAGA
>DWNE01001046.1:0-23879 GCA_018249875.1 Cecropterus toxeus | reverse complement strand
CATTATTATTTGTAGTTTATAGCATTACATTAACACACGATAAATGTGACTTTATAAATTACTGTTTTATTCAAAAGAAACCTATATTATTCTCATTTTTATTTATTTTATCCAAGCGGAACAATCTGCCCCACACGTGGAACAACTCGCCCCAACGCAGGGTTGAAAGCCTGTAAAAATAACTATTCAGATTCTGGCAGAAATTACTATACTATTACAGAAACCGATTATGATTATATAATAGATTCAAATACCAAAAATAAAACTTATTCAATGTTATTTGGAAATCGGAACTTGCAGCCCCGGCCTCCCCTACTGATTTGAATGTCATTTTTCTATGTCTTCGAATGGATTTAAGAATGGTTTAGATTTCGGTAACAAAGTTATGATTGTGAACTTTTAAATTTAGATTTAATGCGTTGAACGTAAAATAGATGAAATAGCATCAGCACTCACTGCTGTCGGCAATTCACATGAGCCGGAGAATATTGACAAAACCCCATTAGGATAGGTCCATGAATAGCAGTAGATCCCAAAAGTCAAATGAATGAATAGACTGTGATAACAAAGTCCTTCTAGTTATGTTTTAATTTCCTTTTTCATTAAAGGATGAAATTTCTACCGTTTCCTACCATACTTTACACTGTTTTATATAAAGGTAGTAGGAGGATGTAGATGTATCAAAGGTGTACGTTATGCCTGATATGAAGTGGCTATGCACTTCTGCCCTCATGTTCTCACATGTGAATAGAATCGCCGTCGTAATTAGAAGCTGGATGAGGGTTCCGCAAAGCGGACACTTCAATAGGACTCAATCGTTGTACAGAAGTTAATTATCATTGAAGGTGAAGAAAAACGCCACGAGGAGACACACCTGAAAGTTCTTTCAAAATAATATTTTCATACATAAGAAGTTATAGTGATGCTATACATCTATGGTCGTATACGATATAAATGTTTCGAATTAATTTGGATGTGTTTCGAGACGTTTTTTTAGTTTCAGTAAATAAAACTTAAAATTGATTAGGTAGCTATAATAATTACTAATATGATTGTATGTAAAAACAAATGATAGTATAGAAATAATACCAATTAATTACCTATTTGTTTTTTACGTTCAAAATTCCTTAAAAAAACCCGTAACCGAAACTATCCGAAAGTAACGGATAATCCGAAATAATAACATATCCGTAACCGTTATCGAAACCGGTATTATTTAATTCCTATATCGGTATCCGTATCCAGTACTATCCAACTCCAAAATTTCATATCTATTCTTTAAACAATTACCTATATATTTCATTAACAACGAGTAATTGAATACAGGGCCTACAAAATTGCATAAATCTTGTTGTTCTTTTGTTTACGTATGTTTACGAGCTCCCAGAAGGTTATCTCCTCGCTCGATTAAATTCTTATTGCGCCTATCCATATATAAAAAAAATTTCAAAGTACGAGTATCCTTCCAGTAATAAAAGTAGCAGTATCGTGACGTATCATTTAAAATGAGGATATACTTTGACTTTGACGGTCTCCTTCAAATGGCGCCACTGCATCCAGTCCTATGTCTTGAATCCAACGGTTTCTCGCTTGGCTGAGATCAAAGTATAGTAAATTTATGAAGCTAAGAAATGTTCACTCCTGACATGCAGTTTGAGACTGACAGTTTTTTTGGTAAGATATTATAGGTGCCATGCCGCTAGCCGTATGATGTCGATTTTACACGACTCCTTCTCTTCCCGAAGATGTCATAGAAGGAGACTAAGGGACAAAATCCATGGGATTATCTTTATTAGATTATCAGCATTATCTTCCTGTATAAAACCAACACACGGTACGATACGGTCACCAAATGCATGCCAGGATAGGTAATACACAAAAAATATTAGGGGCGGAGTTTAGATTCCTGTTTTGGGTCTGGGTGTTTGTGTATTCGTCTTTGTGTGTCCATGGCATCCACGACACAGGAGAAATTCCTAGTGTGGGGCTATTAGTGTAGAAAGCGTCTTGTAGAAAGCGTCTATGTCAAGCCGCGGACTTCAAAAAGCTGAATGTATTGAGATGTAGCGACCTCAGTTTCCCGTGAAAGCTTTCTTCATTTCAAATAACCGTATTTAATATAAGTGTTACACGTAAATATGCAAATAGTAGTTATTTTATTACCTCAAAGCGAGTGAAGTCATTGTAACATATTAGCTTGAAATAAATTTGCACGCGAGGCGTGTTTTATAATATTTTACAGAGCCGATCGTGTTTATATTGAGTTTGCATGAAACAATATCATCTGCAAACAATATCGGAGCCGGCGTGCCGTATTCTAGACACGTTCACCAATAGCGATAAAAAGATACCGTCCAGAATTAGGCGATGAAATTTTATTTGAGAGTTGATTTTATTTTCAGATACGAAGTGTCAATGATTTTGTAAATTGTAACTTAATCCGACCTATTTGAAACGACGCTATTTTACAGCTGAGTGAGATTTTATTGGTGTTCTTCATTGAATTACTTCTAACATCATTGATATCATATTATATTTACATGTAGTAATAAATGAGTCACTCTTCTTCTGTAGTAAATAGTAAGTACCTACATATTACACATATTTAAGTAGGTACATATACAGACAGATATTTTTTTTTATATTAGCCGAATTGAATGAAAAAAGAACAGATTTGAAACTCAATTCAGACTTTAAGGAAAATAAATAAACCCCATTACATTAAATACGGTTAATAATGAGAAGAATGGATTCTTTTCTAAAATGACTAATGATAACCTAAGGATTCGTCACTTGCATTGCAGATATTTTTATACCCTTCTACAATGTAAAATATATCATATTTAATAAGCGAGTCCTTGACATTTTAATAAAAATCACAGAAAATCATTTTTTTATATTATTTAAATAGCAAATGAGCGAATCGCCCTGATGGTAAGTGGTCACTGCCGCCAAAAAACATCATCAACTCCATATAAGAGTTATAGAGATTAAACTAGATTAAATATAGAGTTTTACCTGAGGATTATTTTTTTTTTCCACAGATGACTAGGTTGGAACGCCTCGTAGTATGTCTTACAGGGTCAATCTCTGTAGTTCCGGGACCAGAATAGGGCTACGGTATCCCCTGCCTATCTTAAGAGGCGACTAAATGTGAGCTTCCGAGGTTGCGGGTGGCAAGAGTGGGAGCTCGAACCTCGATCCCAGGGAAAACAGTGGCACATGTGGTCACATGTCTTCGTAAACACCTGAAGGCACGATGAACGTAAATGCTTACCGGGAGAGCCCAAAAGGAGCATCGCACTCAGAGGACTCCGGTTGTGTTCCGTTAGAGATCCCGGAGCATTGAGCGAGCCAGTATGCAGCGCTGAGGACGGCTACCGAAGAGGTATTAGTGCGGTAAAAATCCACATAACCCGGAGTTGCTCTCACAACATTAAGTTTCTTTAGAAGGTTTCTTCTTCGTTACGAACTTTTACATATTTTTGTATGTTACCCTTCAGATCAGAACATATACTTTCTAACGCTTAACTAAACAGTTGTTCAAGTAAAAGTTGTATATGCGCTCGGCTTTAGTCCTTCGCATTGTGGCGTGGTCCACAGCGTTCCAATAAGCCAACGTCTTGTCGAAATGTTCCAATGAACCTTTTTTATGGATGAAGGAACCTAGTTTGTCGATTTTCGTCCTCTCTATTATACCTTTTTCGTGAGAACTTCAATAAAAGTCGGATTTTTACGACATCGCCGAGTTCGATTCCATGCTTCGGAAGGTAGGGAAAACGTAAGCATTTTCTTCCATCAAATAAACCCGACGTGAAGTGGAAATGTTGTTTTAGACTTGATCTTTTTCAAAATGCTTTGAGAGAATGAGATTTTATTACAATAATATTAGGCACCTATCTGTATAATATTTTATAACACTTCAGTGTTTATAAAAGCACTATAGGTAATAGTTAAATATTTACTTTTTAACAATAACTTTAAAAATTGTTAATAAAATAAAAAAAAAACAACAAAAAGCATAAAAGCTGGCTGTACAAAGAACTAAAGATATATAAATACCAGTTACATCTCGTTTAAGAAAGTTGTAATACCTCAATTTATTTTATCAAGGTTGCCGATAAAAAAATTAAAGACCAATATAAAAAAACACCAACTGCGTCAAAAAAAAACATGTAAATCTTCCATAGATCTTTTCTTTAAGACAAATATAAATTTTGTTTATAGGTAACAAACCTGTTTTTGAATTGAATCTTATTAGGGTTCCGTAGCCAAATTGCAAAAATCGGAACCCTTTTTAGACTCATTGTATTTAAGTAATATTTTTATTCGTTTCCAAACTTAAAATCTTCCTTTAAAAGACAATGTTTACATACTACTCAGATTTTTCGAGCCAAAATCCTAGAATCCAAAGATATCGAGATTATCAACCTAATCTCGAAATTCCAAAATTAGGAAGGAAATCGGGATGAAATTTTCTATGACACTATTATGATAACTTGTAACATCGTTAAAAACAGTAATTCCAAAAATCCCGTCTGCTTAAAACGATTTTTTTGTTATACGTTTTGACGACCCACGCGGCGGAGCGGTCACCATACCAGTTTGACGCGCAGTGGGTCCCGGGTTGAATTCCCGGCCAGACAGAAATATGAATGATGAGTTTAGATTTCTTTTCTGGGTCTGGGTGTTTGTGCATTCGTGTTTGTGTGTCCAATGCAGCCTCGACACAGGAGAAAATCCTAGTGTAGGGCTATGAGTGTAGAAAGCGTGTGAGCGTGCGTGTATACATTATATTTATATCAATAGGTCGTCGTTAGGACAGAATCCTTGGATAACACTAATTACTCTCCTATAACACTAACTATCTGCTCTATCGCTTTTCTATTCAATATGTAACATCATTAAAAGTTATTACCCACCGAACTATCTCACCCAAATATAACTTCCACGTAAACTATCCTCATCCTACCGCCCATAATGTAATCTGTCGATAGTTGGGATTCAGTCAATATTGCCTGCCGAAGGTCACAGCGACCCTTAACCTAAGGTCGGGTTTAAAGCAATTAAACGGCGTATAATCACTTTGGTACGACTTTGAAAATCGGTAACATGAAATCCCGGATGGAAACGAATGTTAGAAATAGAAAGTTAGTACGTAAATATATTTGTTGATATTAGAATAAGTCGGGAATTAGGTATATTATTTTATATATAAAAGGCCGTGAACAGAAGTGTTATTGACCTCTAGCACGGATTCCTCGCTTCTCATGACCAAAGGATTTAATTTGGATGGGTTAAAGTTTACTAAATAATTTTACAAATAAGCGCGTTGACAGCAACCAGATTACTAAGATAAACATGATTATGTACTTGTTGTATCCTGCCATTTCACCCGCGCTTAAGACAACTTTAACCTTATGTTACGTCAAAATACGGACGTTAAATAAATATTTATTAAAACAAATATTTATTTATTATTACATGTTCCATTTTGATGTTAATGAGCGCATGTAGTTATAAAAGTTGATAAATACATCAGCTTCCACCCCTCAAGGGGATCTCCATCTTGTCGTGGTGAGGGGGCTTAATAACCGTGGCTTGGTCAACCTCGGTGAAGCCAAGAGGGATCCCAGGAAGGGACGCTCCGAGTGGGCCGAGAGGTGTATCAGTGTATCGTTACCGTGCATCCTGTCTCCCGCGAGCGAACGGGGCGCACCGTCGGATTCGTTGACGGTGGGACCGCAGAGGAAGAGGAGATGCAGTGTGTCGTTGCCGTCCTCCCTGTCCTCTGCGGCCGTTTGGTGGTTTACGGCGTACCCAAGTAACAGATCTGCCGCTAGGTGTAGGAGGTCGATGCCTGTAAGGTGTGGAAAGCTTTGCAGATGTCAGCTTACCCACGCCCACGGCACCTGGGTGGCGGTCTCGGGGCTGGACCGTCGCCCTGCGGATGGGGTCCATGGAGGTAAGGCGCTACTTTGTGTTTTCTGGTGCGCTTTTCTGTTGGAGGGGAGCTCCATGCTCGATGCGGAAGGACTGTGAGAGCGGCCAGGCACCGACGGGTTCGCGGATGATTGCGAACGCGTTCCCGTGTTCCCACCGTACTATGGCCTAAAAATCTCTCATTCTAAGGGAAGACCCGTGCCCAGCAATGGGACAGTAATGGGTTGATGACGATGAGCTTTAGACAATATAGTCCACTTTTACTTGATATCAAGCCTATGTCACTCTGCAAACTGAAACGATTTTGGGCTGTTGCGTGCACCAAAGAAATAGACATACAAACGTGCATACAAATGCTGGAAAAACTTTACCTACCTTCAGACGCAGGTTAACAAAACCATGATTATTATCATCGAATAAACATGCTCAATTGCTACCAATTTCATAAACAATTAAACAAAGCGCGTAGGTCGTAACACGGAATGAATACCGGTAAATACCGAAATTTCCGGGTTACATTCTGAGCAATTAATCATCGTGGCGGGAAATTAATTCGCGAAACCGCAGGATGCGGAATTTACGGATATACCGGTACTTGTTCCGGTACGCTGGGTATTGAGAGCAACTTGGACAGATCCTGAAGTAAGTGACATTGAACGGATGGTTCTTTTATGATTGTCGACCCGCGTGGCGGAGCAGTCACCATACCGGTCTGACGCGCATTGGGTCGCGAGTTCGGTTCCCGGCCAGACAGAAATATGAATGATGAGTTTAGATTTCTGTTCCGGGTCTGGGTGTTTGTGTATTCGTCTTTGTGTGTCCATGGCACTCACGACACAGAAGAAAATCCTACTGTGGGGCTATGAGTGTAGAAAGCGTGTTTATCTTTATAAAAAAATAGCATGCCAATGTGACGGTAATGGTGAATGTAAAGCGGGAGCTATATCAGACCACACTGTTTTATCGGTCAAATAAACATTATTTCATAGTACGCTTTTTAAAAAGCGTTTGTTTAATGACCTGTCTAAACTTGGTTACTTTCAGCATCGTTACCCGATTTCATTCGATAAAATCCTACAGCTTTAAAAACTTAAATTTACCTTGGTGTTTAAGGCAGTTTACAACTTCAATACCAATAGTTTCTAATAAATTACCGCCTGCTTGGTAGTTATTACTCCTCTACTTATGCAATAGACCTCCCTACCTTTTACAAACTTTCAATTTCATATGCATAGAGGTGAATCTGAAACGAGTACATGACTTAAAAATGCGTTAATAAGTATTTACTGGTGATGTAACCGAAAGTATCGGATATCCAGAACAAAAGCCGCCACACCTATTTCTAGCGTGAAGCAGTTCTTGCGTTTCGGTGGAAGCGGGTGGTTGCCGGCTCACTTTTATATGAGGCGACCATCTCAGTCCTGTGGAGTAGCAACGCATCTGTGGTTGATTTCAGATAGAACCCCTGTTTTAAATGAAGTTGCTTACATATGTGGGAGGCAGTAACCACTTACCATCAGGTGAGCTGCTTGCTCGTTTGCTACTTCATATTTATAAAAAAAATATATCCGTAACGGGAAAATGATAATAACAAACAAAACCAAATTATTATATATTTGTATTACTAAAGTTCCTTAAAATATAATATCCGTAACCGAAACTAACTGAAATAATTACTTATCCGTAGACATATCTGAAACCAGTTTGATATTATTCCTATATCCGTCCATCCAGATCCGAATTTTCGTATCAATAACATCCCTAATATGTACGGTCGCATATGCGCGTAAAACATAATACTGCGATTGCTTTGAATATGTACCGAAGTGATTTAAACAATAGGCAGTTTATTGCCTTGAGTGTAAATTGTGGAATTTTCCTAAAGCTTCAAGATATGTAGCTGTTGAAGGTAATAAAATTGTGCAAGCCGACACATAATGATGCTTTAAGCCAAAGGTTCTTAAACTTATTTCGTATATCGCTAACTTTCAGAATAACTGTCTCGTAGCACCTTCCAGAGGACAACCTAAATTATATTACAGTTTCGCCGTGACCACGATCCATATAACTAGGTCGAAATATCGTCAAAAAGAAATTCATAAAGCGCATATCGTGAGTACCCGTAACATAATAAAATGTACCAATTCCGCGATAATATCAGCCTAAAATCATATATTACAGCCTATGATCAATTCAGGTAGTTTGTACATACTATTTATATGCCTACCACAAATTATCGCCATTGCCCAGGGTTGACTGGCAGAGAATGCCATTAAGCATTAAGTTTCCCCTTGTAACCCCTAATTTATGGCGATTCAAAAGTCTAAATTAATAAATTATAAATAAAGATCTAGGCTTATACAAGAAGCCGTTTCTGAAATAAGCTAGCGTAAAAAAGTTAGCATCATTTCTGTTTAGGAATTAAAAGAAGGCAACAGTATATCATCGTACGCTAAGTCGCTTTTCTTTGGGCCCGTCACTGACCCCCTGTAAGTATACAGTATCCAGGTGGCCATTGGTCACTTTGAGAATCACTGCTTTAAGCCCTGGCCTATTTAAATGTTCCGCGGTTAATTCTTATGCTATTGACACTGCCATAAATATTTTTTTATGTCTTTTGTTAACGCCTGTTGCAGTAAACGTAATGATTTTAATTGAGAAATTAAATACTAGTGTAATAAAATGCCGAGCTGTGTACTCTATTTATTATTATTGGTGAAAATTTAAAATCTCATAATCAGTTTTGTTTATTATTATGTTATCGTAAATAAATTAATAAAGATCTAAGAAATTCAATATCGTATAATCAAGGATAAAGGCGTAAAATTCACAATATGGAATTAGGCATCTTTAAAAAAAGCACCTAATATTGGTAGAAAAATCTTAACTAATTATATATCGACTGGATAGAAGGCCACTAAGGTATTTAATTCAGAGGACGGACAACCGTATTTACCTGCCAAGTTTCTCTTTTACTGCTGTCGCCAACACAAGTATGATGTATGTGGCAAAGCTGCCACTCTAGAGGAGCTGTAAGTGGCCTTCTAAGGGCAGAAATGAATAAACGAATGAGATATGTTTATATGTATCTTTATTCTTCTAACAGGCTAACTAAATCAAATGGCGCATAATTCATAAAATAAAATACAAACAATAATCTCAATATTTCTATAGTTTAACTTGATTATTTTTTATTAGGCAATTACGTTCTGTAGCACTATTTATAATTGACAAATTAGCCTAATTTAGAAATTTATTGTACGCTTAATAGTTTATAAACTCTGCAATTACCATTAATCGTAGTAAACTTCTACCATTTTATGTAATACTTTCATAATCTGTAAGTAGTTTTTTTCAAATAACGATATCCGGACACAAAAATGCAGACAGTGTTCCTGCAATTTGTTTAAAAATCGCTCAACGATTAACGATGAGCATACTAACGAAATTGTTTGCAAAAAATAACTCAGTACAACGTAAACGTATACCGGTAAACAAATTGCAATAAAAATGACTGCGCGCGTGACATCCATGCAACTTAAAACTGTAGGCATTATAAATTGATTGGAGGTAGTCGCGAAAAGTGACGTCACACCTGCCTAGCCGCCGTCGCCTTTTGATATTTTAAATTTAATTTTCTTAGTTTTTTTTTTACTTTTTGCCATTTAAAATGTAATTCTGTACGAATATAATTTGTATAAAGAACTGTGTTCTTATATTTCTTGTCAAAAAAAGGATCCATATTTCAATCACTTGTATATTGCCTAGTGTCGGTCTTAAAGGCTGCTTCTGACATTTTTTAAATACATACCTAATATATGTATGTATTGTGGATAATTCCGTAAAGACTAAACTAGTATTAACGTTGTAATTTTGCATGACCACCGACAACATTTCAAACAAAAAATGTAAATTTTTGGTAGATTTTCAAGATTTTTAGTGCTGCAATAGTAAAAATAGGCCGATTCTTGCAAAATAATTACAGTACAGAATTTTATATTTCTTTGAGAACTGAAATTATATAAAATTTCAATTACTAACTTAACCACTTGTAGGTCATTTTTCAATTGGTTTGTAGCATTATGACAAACAAAAATATAACTGGGTTTAAATCAACCAAATATTGTACGTTGAAAACATTTTAATCCGTGATATGAATTCTAGCAAACTTTACATACATACGGAAAACAAGGTAATGCCTATCAGTTTAACACCAATGTTCTAAAGCTTTTTGATGTGTGCGCGTGTGCTTAGACACGTATATACACACATTTGTATTCAGACTGCAATTTACTGGCGGTTCCTTTGCGCTTTGCATAATGCCGTCCGATTCCTTTTGCACTTTGAATCACACCATCCTTTGTAATCAACACGCATTGTTTGCATGATATCATATTTTATTTTCCTCTCCAGCAGGATTTAATAACATCTTGATAGATAGGCTCGAGAAATTTCATAACTGAAAACGCGTTTTACTATTGAAAAAGAACGATTGTAAAACGTCCGAAGCCCTCCCCCCTCTCCTAACTTATTCCTATCTCTTTAACGTTAGATCTTTTTTCCACCATCAAACTTTAAAGCCTACATCTGCTTAATTCCAATAAAAACCAATACCAAGAACGTTTTATTAATTATTTTATTCATTAAAACCTATAAACAAAAACGCATGTGTTGTATTTGTTCGTTGATATGTTACTTACAAGTTTTAATTGATTTTCAATTAAAAATAGCCTACAAATAACATAGAGCATTACATGAAGACTTCATTTATTTTACAAAACGTGAGAGGAAAGGGAAACTAAGGTTAAGGTTATTAATAAAAAAGTTTTCACCTATTGAGGTATCCCGGACAAACATGAAGGGTCAAGCATCAAGCTATCAAGCTAAGAATTTATGATAGGCTGATTTACGTAAGTGCCCTAGTACCTGTACCAGAATAGGGCTACGGTATCATCTGCCATAAAAGACCACTAAAAAGGGGCTTCCCGGGTTGCGGGCCGCAAGAGTGGGAACTCGAACCGTCCAGCCACGGCAGCACGGTGGCGTGTGTAGTCGCATGCCATCGTAACGAACTGAAGGTACGGTGAGCGCAAATGCCCATCGCTGAAGAGCCCGAAAGGGGTTGAGTGGCTCTTGGAGGACTCCGGTTGCGTTCCGTTGGAGATCCCAGAGTCCTCCACAGAGCGCTAAGGACGGCCACCTAGGGGTTTAATTCGGTAAAAATCCCACATTATCCGGCATTACTCCTACGGCAAAGGGTACATTTTAAAGGTTTTCCCGGAAGAAAAAAAGGCTGATTGATTTAATTGAAGTAAACCTTAAAATATAGCGAACCTCACTTGATACATACGTACAGTAGGCATTAGTCAGAATACCATATGCCATACTAACTTCTATGCCCGTTATACGTCCTGTTGACTTATACTGGGCTGTGCATACTACAATTCCCATCAATGTGAAGCGAACCAGGTATTTTTGATGTTTTAACTCGAAATATTTTAATTCTGGTGACTTATATTACGGATATAAATTTACACATACAACATTAAATCGAATATAATATTACATTACCTTTTATTTCCAAGATGTTGGCGGCATGAAGAAACTATGCTAAATATCTCAGCCTCAAATAGAATATATGCGAAATCAAATGTGGGCGCAAAACTCCGACCTTAATTCCTTAATAGTCCTTATTAATGCGAAAGTCGTTTGTTATGATAATTAAGATCCTTAATCAATCTCAAAACAAGAATCTTATTTATATTATAAATGCTAAAGTTTGTGAGGATGTAGGTATGTGTGTTGGGATTAGAGGTGTGTAGCTCGCGAGTGAGTGATAGAAAAGATATATCTTCACCAAAGAGCTATTCACTCTTCGCTCATACGATTTTAGATTATATCTTTATATCTGAGTGATATCGTTCAATATGAACGAATCGAACGAGGTGAATGAAATGAATTAAGGATATGACATAGTTGCCAACGTTAATTTTAAGCCATTTTTATTATAGACGAGATTTTTTTCTGCCTAATAAATTAAAAAAAAACATAGGTCAAAAAATTACAAGGTACAAACGTACCGCAATTATATCTTCAGATATATTGATATAGAACGATATGAACATGTATCATAAATGAGCTATTCATATAAAAGAGTGAAGAGTATCTTGAGTTGAATGGAGTATTTATCTCTTTTATCATTCTAGTGATATATTTTGCACATCTCTAGTTGGGTTAGTTACTCTTTCATGCAAAAACTGCGGATTGGGTTTGGACGAGATTTGGCACATAGGTAATCAATAGTCATTTTTACAGTAACACGGTTTTTTATACGAATGAAGTAGCAAACGAGCATGCAGTCCACCTGATGATAAGTGGTTACTGCCGTCCATGGACTTCTATAAGAAACTTCATATAGAACTGATGTTCGATGTGAAAAAGTTCGTGTAGCATATACCTTAATATCTATTTAACACATTTCATATTTACAGTAAATTTATTAAAATAATGAGAACATTAATTACTTTAGACGGTTGGCCGAAAATAAATATAAAATACCTACTGTATTCGGCGAGAAATTAATTTGTCAACGTTATCGCCAATTTAGGTAAGTTGTTGTCTTAAAAATATTTTTGTAGCAACAAACAAATTAATTGCCTAATATGTACCTATATATGTGACATATTGCGTGTACCTTACAAACTTTTTATTAAAATACAAATAAATGTAAATATGACGCGTTTAGTTGTCTTAATATAAAAAACCGGTCAAGTGCAAGTCGGACTCGTGTACGAAGGGTTCCGTGCCATCTTTAAAGATCGGCAAGAAAAATTTAAATACGCTCTCACGCTCTCTCCGCTCATAGCCCCACACTAGGATTTTTTTCCTGTGTCGTGGGTACCATGAACACACAAAGACTAGACACAAACACCTAAACTCAGAACAGAAATCTAAACACATCATATTTCTGTCTGGCCGGGAATCGAACTCGGGACCTACTGTGCGTCAGACCGGTATGATGACCGTTCCGCCACTCGGGTCGTCATATATTTATTTTATTATGTATTTCTTGTATACTGGCAACAGAAATACATCATCTGTGAAAATTTCAACTTTCTAGCTATCACGGTTTATGAAATACAACCGGAGGCTTAGTAATCCCGATTTTACTCTTTAGTTACGGAACCCTAATTTTGTAGTATAAGTCAGGGCTTAACATTTTAGCTCCATTAGCAGTACTAATTATTATATTTAAATTACACTACAACCCTTTCATGATTAACTACTTTAATAAGAGGCCCTTTTACTTACGTAAATACATGGAATAGCTATTTAAATACTTTTACTCCAACATTGTAGTAATTTTTTATAATATATTGATAATAATTTTAACGTGAACTATCCATTGTATTTTAGATTAATTTATTCTACGCTTATATTATAAATAAATCATTCTCCCACTATGATTTTCTTAATGTTTTTCGAGCATATGTATGTATGTTTGTTTGTATGTCCATTTCTTTGGCACGCGCTACATCCCAAACGGCTTGACGGATTGTGACGTATGACATATCAGTTTGCAAAGTGACATTTAAGCTATATTATTTTTATAAATGGCACCCATTAATAGGGGAAAAAGAGGAGGAGGAGACTTTTTTTCTTCTTTTCTTTTTTTATATATGTAATTTTTCAAACTATGTATATTCAACATAAAATATGTAGAAGTAAGGCAAATCTTCGCATTTGACAACCAAGCTACACGCGTTCGGGTTTATGTCAACAAAAGTTGACAAGTGTCGCCCGGAACAGAGTAGGTAACGAGTAAATTCAACAAATACGATAAACATAAGTAATGTTAAAGAAGTAAAAAATGTACGTACAAGGACCTTTTGGCAATATTTTAGATGTAAATGGTAATTAGATTGATTCTAAGTGTCGACTAATTATACTATTTTCATAGAATTTACTTAATAGTTTGGGAATTTACGTACTTAGTTAGGGAAGTTACTTAGTACGTAGTTGTTATGATTCAGGTATAAATTAAAAACCATATAATTCACATAACAATTGATGCTTGACTGTGAATATACAACCATAAACAGAAACACGTATATATATTTACCCAGAAGAGCCTCTTAAAATTGTTTGTAGTGGTTTATAATATTTCGAAAAAGTATTCTCCAACATCCTGTGGGATGTTACGCATGTTCTGTTTTTAATTTTTCCAAATGGTATAGGAATATGAGAATTTTATTTTTGTGACATATGAGATCGCAAGCGAAATTACGAGTACTTACGTAGGATTCGCCGGGATGATTGAAGTCGTACCGTATCAAAATGCGGAGCTACAACGCTATAATTAACCCAACGTTCACATCAAAACCACCCCTCCCCCCCCAGTAAAACAATATACATATTAAGTTAAAAAAATACGGTGTAAAATGTAAATACAGTAGAAATTTCCTTAAGTGTCGTAGACTATATTAAGATACCCCGGAGGGCATGTCTGCCTTATTACTATAACAAGGCTAAAAATTTGATTTTATAAATAATGTAATCTATACTAATATTATAAAGCAGTGAAGTTTGTTTGGTTGAACGCGCTAATCTCTGGAACTACTGGTTCGAATTAAGAAATTATTTTTACGTGGAATAGAAAAAATATCTTGGAAGGCTTTAGGCTCTGCAACATCACGCTATATTTATTTGTTTTTAATAGATTGTTCTCTAATAAACGCGGGTGAAACTGCGTGGCACAGCTTGTAAAGAATAAAGAAAGTTACGCTTTCGTATATATGTCTCGTTCTCACATAATAAGAATGAGCGAGAGGTAAATAGTCGATTTAGACTACAAACTACATAATAAGCAACCCACTAAGGTTTAAGTTATTGAGTGTCAACAAAACTCGACAAGTGTCATTGAGGATCGACAAAATTGTTCCAGCTATTACTGCCACTTGAGTAAATATTAGCACAGAGTAAGATTTTACTTAGAGCAGTAATACTTTTAAGGCTAGATGAAGAATATGGATAATATAAACGAAAAATATAATTAAAGTCAATTAGGTTTTTTTTGGGCCACAAATTTCAACTTAATATGGTTACTTATTGCAACAATTTCATTCAGCGTAAACAAAGACTAACTTATAGGTTTTTATTTATAAATGTTAATACACCTATTACACATATATGACATTAATAAATATTTTAATCTGCAAATAATTCAAAACTTACTACTTTATACTTCAAAACAATAATTTTGGTTTTACATAAAAATCTCAAACGAAACGAATACGCGTACTTAATGAAGAATATTTGTTAACATTTTTATTCCTCATATTCTTCAACAAGTTAAAATCAAGCCTCTGTACACATTTACTCTGTGTCGCTTCGTTTTTGGGAGGTCATTGTGCGCGCGAGGTGACGTCACCGATGACCTTGACGCGATCTCCCCTCCGCTGCACGCGTGAAAAATGTCGCCGGCAAACGCGCAATGTATGTACGTGTGTAGCATCGACATACATGTAGCATGTAGCTTGTATCTATGCGTATGTAGGTGACTGTCAGCTTCGATTTTTAAACAATTTTGTATGTAAATTATTTTTCAGCGCAATTTTATTAAGCACGTAAATTTTTGTTGTGGTCGGTTTTTTGCTATGTAATTTGTATTTATGATTTATACTTGTACTGTTACCGAAATATATTTGTGGTTTCGGTAAGGATTATTAATTTTCACACCACTAAAATGTTTTCCGAGTAAAAAATTACCTTCGAAATTAATTTCGCCTTTTTCATGATTACCGTGGATAAGCAGATTTAATTTAAAACCGGTTTTTAATTTTAGCATTGTACCTATCTATAAGTATGTACATGGTGTAAATATTAAATTAATTTGAAATCACAAATGGATAAATTAAAAATTGAGTATAAACTTATTTAATAATTTAATTTCATAATACAATAGGGTGCCATATCACGTCAGTTTCAATGAGACGTGTGAAATCCCTGAGAAAAAGTCAAAACTCATTGTTTATTTTTGTCTGACCGGACTCGAATCCTGAACTCTTAACGTAATGTATGCGGAAAATGGGGCCTATAGAAATCATTCTATATTTCGTTACAAATAGTAATATCGTCATTCACAAGGTGGTGGAACTAATATAAACATAATCATTAACGCTTTCTATACTCATAGTCCCACATTAGGATTTTCTCCTGTGTCGCGGGTGCCATGTACACACAAAGACGAATACACAAACACCCAGACCCTGAGCAGAAATCTAAACTCATCATTCTCATTTCTGTCTGGTCGGGGATCGAACCCGAGACCCACTGCGTATGGTGACCGCTCATACCTATATTGTCATCGTCATACATATTTCTTTCGCGAAGCAGTTATTGCGTTGCGTTGGAAGGGTGTGGTTGCGCTCTTATTTTCATATGAGGCAAACATTTAAGTCCACGCGAATCAACACATCTATGATTGGCCACAGATAGAACTTCCGTTCTATGTAAAGTTGGTAACAGGTGTCCATACGCAGTGATCACGTACCATCAGGATGGTAGATGCATACTCGTTTGGTACTTGAATCGTATGGTGGAGTTTGCGAAAATATTAATGACTAACAAATTCAGTAATGTTCAGTTTGATTAGCTAGCAATTAAATAAGTTCGGGTGGTCGACCGGCTGACATTCGGTGTCCTTTACCACTAACGATATTTCTGCAACTGAATACCCTCAAACGGCGAGGCTATTCGGAAAAATAATTTATGAATTTCTGCAACATTGGTTTTACAAGAACACAAATTGATTGCGGTTATATAAATGTTTAGCCGAGCAGTGATAGCCTGATAGCTGGAACTTGGCCTCTCAATCGAAAGTCCGAGGTTCGAGTCCTACGCGCGCACCAATACACTATAATATAATAATATCGCTGCATTAGGGTAAAGGAAACAAAATAACTAAACCTACACATTTCATTGGGAAATGTGTAGGTTTAGTTATGATGAGATTTCTCGGAATAATAAAAATATTCGACGGTGTATAAAGTCTACCAATTCCTTCTTGGCCGGCACGGCCACTTAGGCCATGTACTATGGCCTAGATCTAAGTCTTGTCGAGTCCTAAATCTCTCATTCTGAAAGACTCATACCCCGTAGTGCAATAAATGGGTTGACGACATATACAAGTCTCGATTTAAATTGTTGAAACACTTAGTATTAATTTGGCAATATCGTTTAGTAAACAAATCCATTTATACATATTATAGTGCTTATTACATACATAATCCCTTTGATTTAATCAGCCTCCTACTAAGTACCAGCTTTAAATAATACCTAATTATATTACTAAGCGCTTTGGTTGATAAGATATGCTAAGACTTAGGCGTTTCAATTTGGGCCTTTGGGAAAGGCATTAGGCCTTTGAAGCCGACCTCAGACTATAATCTAATTCTATTAAGATTAGACCACTTACCATCGGCTGAAGGCGTTTGTTACAACTTTTAAAAAAGGCTTGCAAAGGCAACAATAAACAGTATGTTAGCTCTGCCACACCAGGTGGTAGAGGACATATAGTTTAAGCGGAAAGCTACCCTCGTCATACCTATTCCAAGCAATAAGCAATTTTGTTAATAGATTCTGGTAGAACCAATGTAGTTCGA
Organism: Cecropterus toxeus; assembly: GCA_018249875.1. Classification (NCBI taxonomy): domain Eukaryota; kingdom Metazoa; phylum Arthropoda; class Insecta; order Lepidoptera; family Hesperiidae; genus Cecropterus; species Cecropterus toxeus. Next base: position 6,273 of record DWNE01001046.1, on the reverse strand, counting down.
CCGGGGAAGTTCCACCCCACACCTATTTCTAACGTGAAGCAGTTCTTGCGTTTCGGTGGAAGGGCGTGGTTGCCGGCTCACTTTCATATGAGGCGACGCATCAGGCAAGGCATCATCGAGGCGAAGCAACGCATCTGGTCGACTTCATTTATAATTTGACATCTCATTATCTTATTATAATTATATTATTTGACATTTTTTTTTAAATGTGACTTGATATTATTGTGTTAATAAGTATAAGCGGTATTGTACCGTTCTAATTAACAATAAAAATAAATAAATAAATAACCCCTGCTCTATATGTAGTTGCTTACAAATGTCCATGAGCGGCAGTAAATACTTACCATCAGGTGGGCTGCTTGCTCGTTTGCTACTTCATATTAATAAAAAAAACTTCAGATATAATAAATATATAATAACCTCGGCTGTATATGAAGTGTTACGGATGTCCATAGGCCACCACTTCACTTCGATTGCATGTTCTTCTGTTAATAAAAAGTGAAATCTATTTGACTAGCTTAATATCCTGTCCAACCTTACTCATCTTAAGACGATCTCCGTCAGCAACAGTTACGTTACAACAGTCATTAATTCTATACAATTTCGTCAGTTACCTAAACAAGCGGGTGAATCGCCGGTCTGACATTCGCCGCCCTTGCCCGCAACGCGACTACACTTCATCCGTCTTGCGAACCTTTTATGTTTTTTATCGAAATGATGAGCGTGCAATGTACTTGGTAATCCGTGCGATTAATTCTTACCGGCGTACGATTAGAGTGCTGGTCGTACTTTGATGCTCTCTTTACCCCACTGCGTCAAAAAGAGGAATGTTTTCGAGTGTATGTATGCATTTTTTTTTTGTAATAATCTCTTTAAACGCTTCCTAAACTCATAGCCCCAATGAAAGATTTTCTCCTGTGTCCTGGATGCCACGGACACACAAAGACGAAAACACAAACACCCAGACTCAGAACAGAAATGTAAACTTATCATTCACATTTTTGTCTGGCTGGGGGATCGAACCCGGGACCCACTGTGTGTCAGACCAGCATGGTGACCGCTTCGTCACGCGAGTCATCAAAAGGTGGTAGAACTCTACGAGCTATCCTCCGATAACTGAAGAAATGGAGGCCCCTCAGTCTGCCCATGATTTCAAAATAAGAGCCATTCTGCAGCTTCACTAATTTTGAGTTGACAACATGACTCGTAAATCCTTTTTCACACGCATTTATTAGTTTCATTTATGTTATTTTTATGTTTAATGGCTTTAATGACACGTAAAAGTCTGTTTCTAAAAGGGTTATTTTGAACAAAACCAGATTCCGAAAATCCGTTAAGGGATTTTTCATGTTTTTGTTAGCGTTAATCTTCTGAAGGGATAATTAGGTTTTTACTACTTTCACTATCTGATTTTTCAGACAACAAAGAAGTATTTAGGAAAAAAAGACGAAAACGCCTAGTGTACACATAATGTACTTATAATGTTTATTAGTTTTCTACATAAATTTAGAAAAAATATATCATATTTTCTATGATATGAACAAAGCGAAGCATTATGCAGTTTACCTGATGATTCAAGGCCACAGCCGTCAGATGACTTATGTGTTCCACCCTCACATAAGAAAAGTTAGAGTTCCAGTTTTTAGTCCCGCAGATGTCCTGTCCTGAGGATAAAGTTGGAAAACCAGTGTAGTTCGACCCAGTACCACTGCCATATCTCTCGGAAGTAGCAACGTATCTATGATCGACTTCAGATAGAACCTCTGGTCCGCGTGGCGGAGCGATCACCATGCCAGTCAGACGCGAAGTTCGGTTTCGATCCCCGGCCAGACAGAAATTTGAATGTTGAGTTCAGATTTTTGTTCTGGGTCTGGGTGTTTGTGTACTCGACTTTGTGTGTCCATAGCCCCACGACATAGGAGAAAATCCTTATGTGGGGCTATGAGTGCAGAAAGCGTTTACAGCGTAAACGTTCTGGACCATGTAAATTTGATGTCAAATGCAGCCGTAACCAATCCCTATCAGGTGGATTGCATAGTAGTTAGCTACTTCATCTGATAACAAACGAGCCACAAGCAGTTCCATCTTCAAAATTCATCCTAAGTCGAATCGTTAAGCATTCCTTCGCTTACATAACGTATCCCGGCGGCCGCTTCTATAAACGCATTACGATGCCAAATGCGTCTGAATCATTATTTCATTAAAGTCCACTCAAATGGCGTGTCATTGACTTACGCCGAAAGTAATAAGCGGTATTGTGCGTGCGTTTAAGTCATTTCAGACAATCTAATCTAATTGCTTGTCGTTTAATTTGGCCAAATGAGAGCCAATGTTACTCATTGTGGTCGTAAAAGTACTACTATAGTATAGGATACGGTTCTAATTATGTACCTAGTGTAGGAACTGTAACTGATAATATTGTTAGAATTAAAATTAAGTTACTTTTTTGCTTAAAGGCTCACTTATACATGAGACGACCATCTTAGTCTTCTTGAGTAGCAACGCATCTGTGATCGACTGAAGTTGCTTACAGATGAACATGAGCGGCAGTAACTGCTAGCCATCAGGTGGACTGTATACTTGTTTGCTACAACAGATAAAAAAAGAGTAAGGCTCTAATGCCTCAAGACTAGTGTATAGATAGCAGACCTATAGGTATGTGATAAAATTATTACAATTTTTGTACAAAGTTACAACACTTTAGGTTAGGTTAGGAAACTTAGGACGTGTTGCACTGGAAGCAAAAAATTAAGTATGAAAATATGAAGATAGTCACACGCGGTCAAAATTGGAATACTACGAGACAGAGAAGGTATATCATGTGAATATGTACATAATGTTTGCCTTACACCTTCCATTACAGAGCAACACCCATATAGTCGTTTTGTAAAATGTAACTTACTAATTGAATCTAACTTACTAATTGAAATACGTTCCTTGCAGTGTTTAAACTAAGTACTCGTACGTCATTTCCATAGCTTTCATGTCAAAATTCACAAAGCTTAACGCTAACGCTTTCTACACTCATAGGCCCACTCCAGGATTTTCTCGTAGGTGTCTGTCTGTCTCTTGTCGTAGGTGCCATGGATACACACAAAGAAGAATACACAAACACCCAGACCCAGAACAGAAATCTAAACTCGTCATTCAGATGTCTGGCCGCGGATTTAACCCGGAACCCACTGGAAAATTCATGGAAAATGGCAACCAAACGTCCCATGTCCCCAAACAATGTCCCTAAATCAATGAAAGAACTCAAAGTGTAAACAAGTAAACCTTGCTGGCATGTTTTGTCAACAAGCTCACGTTTGTCACAGTACAAAAGAATTAGTACACACGTCCACACAAATGGTATTGACTTGAGCGCCACAGGCACGTTTACTCATCAAAAACCACGTTTTAATTTACATTTACTTTTCGTCCAGAGCTTGACAAACACTTGGTGCAGTCCGTACATTCGCAGTAAGCGAAGTGAATGCATAATTTACTTACCGTTTATCAAAGTGAACCCGTCAGAAGCGTTGGTAGAGATCGTCAGAATAACACTGTATCTGTAAACAAGAAAACACTTTCGGTAAATTAACAAGCTTTACATAAGCTAAACAGAGATGGTTATAGATTTTCTTAAACAAATTTCTTTAAACGATTATTTTATAAGACTGAAGTAGCAAACGAGTATGAAGTCCACCTAAATGTAAATTTACTTGTTTTAACAAACATTCTAAAACAAAAGAAAAGGGATTTTACTAGGTTGATAATACTCGTTGTTCCTGTAGTTCGTTCGTTGCCGGGAAAGAGCCCGGAAGGGGGCATCGCGCTCGAAGGACTCCGGTTGTGTTCCATTGTAGATCCCAAAGTCAGCAGCAGCGCAGAGGACGGCTACCGGGGGGTTTTTAGTGCGGTAAAAATCCCACATAACCCAGAGTTGCTCCCACAGACTCGGGTACCTTTTAAAGTTTTTCCCCCTCAATACAAAAAAAAAAGGTTGATAATACTCGTATAATATTGCTCTAAAAATGCGGGCTATAAAGGGAGTTGGTATTATAACATAACATTAGGCGCTTAATCCATCCACATCCATTTACTATAACAAAGTTTTTACAATTTAATACCTTACTTTTTTTACGCGGGTGAAGCCACAGAACCCAGATAGATCATAAATATTTTGTGAATTTAGTAATTGTATCTTTCACATTATTTATATTTGGGGGTCGTGAGTTCATACGTACAGATTACCTAAAAAGCCGATGGGTGGTAGTCACTAAAAGGTGAACAAACTACAAGTCAAAATTACCGATCATTTTTGTCTTATTTTATCGTATCAGGTATGTTCGCAGATCCGATAACATTAATAAAACAAAATAAACAAAATTCAAATTCAAATTAAATTCGGAGGTCAATAACAAAGTTTATTAATGGTACGTGCATGGTATGTTGTCAGGTACACAATATTAAGTTGTGGTCAAGTTAACTACTTAAATAATTGTACTTCAAGAATTTGAATTAATAAAATTGTTAAGTTATGGATATTCGAACTTAACCTTGAATAATACGCTTACAAGGAAGATTTTATAAATAAAATAAACAAAGAGCTCTCCGCTATTTTTTTCTGGGGGCACGGCAGTGCCCCCGCCAAGTCTAGCAAAAAAGCGGTACGGCCGTACCATCCTTTACTCGAAGCAATTTTTGCCGTTTTCGACCTCTATAACTTCGTTGTCTATAAACCAAGAAGCCTGAATTTTTAGTTACTCAGCAGGCATTGTATAAACACGGTATACTCAAAATTTCATTCAATTTGAACCAGTAGTTTAAGAATTATAAGTTGTCTAACTTTCTTAATTTTGTCACTCACTGACTTACTGACTGACCGATAATCAAAAGTCTAAGGCACTTCAAGCAGACGTAGACCTTCAAATTTAGAATTTAGTTAGACTTTAATGTCTAAACCAAGGGAAAATTCAAAAATTTCATAATTTCTGTCCAGTTTTCTAGATTCATCAACTACGTGAATAACTTTGTAATCCCATATAAATGTATAGGATTACCAAAATACATTTGCAGTTAATGAATCATTGTATCCGTATAATGGAATAATACTTTTAGATAGGTACCTAGATATATGAGGCATATCGGGAAGGGGGTATAGAGTGGAAAAGGGTGTATTCAGCCCACGAAACTTTGCAATATTCCCCTAGGAAAATAAGACAAAAAAACTTGCAAATAGAGTAAATAGCTCGAAATTATCAATAATGAAAGAAAGAACAATTAAATCGATTAAATTGACTAATTAATTCATTTAAAAAAGCTTTGATTGCCTGTTGACGAGTGTGACCCGTAACATTACTCGCGCTAGCGACGCAAATGAGCACCTGGACGATCTTCGCGCAGGCCTTGTTGGCCCAGCGGTATTACAATGAAGGTCTAGCCCATCGCTTGAGGGTTCTACCGCCTACCGTGGCTTCGATAGGGTCATTGGGGGGAAGAGGGGGGGGGCGTTTGGCTGCCAGGTGGAGTCATTTTTTTTTGGCACGCAAAAGGCTTATACCCTCGAGCGAGCGTCAGCCGCGCACATACGAACGAGCGCCCTCTTGCTGTTCGAATGTACTTCGAAATCTAACCTATAAGTTTGCGATTTTCGTTCATAATTTCGATTAAAAGGCTTACCCGTTGGTGTACTGATATTATTTGCTTAATATTTGGATTTTGATTGTATAGTTTTAAGGTACATATATAAATACGTTAGTTTGCGATTTTCATTTATAATTTCCATTTATTATTATTAGGTACTTTAACGATTGGAAGTCTTCCTCATTGGTTCTCACTGACATTATTTGCTTACGATTTGGATGTTGTTTGGATAATTTAATGTATTACTATTACATTCACTCTATTCACTCCACTTCAGTCCACTCACTCCATTCACCCCATCTATTCCATTCACTCAACTAACTCCATTCACTCCAGTCACTCCATTCACTCGATTCACTCGATTCAATCGTTTCACTCGATTTACTCGATTCACTCGATTCACTCGATTCACTCGATTCACTCAATTAACTCGATTCACTCGATTCACTCGATTCAATTGATTCACTCCATTCACTCCATTCACACCATTCACTCCATTCACTCCATTCACTCCATTCACTCATTCACTCCATTCACTCCATTCACTCCATTCACTCCACTCACTCCATTCACTCCATTCACACCATTCACTCCATTCACTCCATTCACTCCATTCACTCCATTCACTCCATTCACTCCATTCAC
>DWNE01001045.1:0-23880 GCA_018249875.1 Cecropterus toxeus | reverse complement strand
GCTGCTCCGTAAACAGAAAAAACGACCGACGCGCCGCGAGACGTCACGTCACACGCCACGCACGACGCGCCGCGTCTCCGTAAATGAGGCCTAAGACTTCAGAGACAGCAACGCTTCTGTGGCACATTTCAAACAGCACTGATAGCGACCATAAGCGGTAGTGGTTCATTTTCTACAATCATATTATAAAACAACATTATATTTAGTATTATTTCACAATCAATTTTTCATAACTTTTAGTAACTTGTCGTTATGACGGGCGGGTACTTACAATACCTGTTCACGACGAAACTGCAACTGAGTCCAAATTCGGCGATGAAGAATCCGTGTACCGTGAGTACACATTGCATAATATTATGCAACGTGTACTAATAAACGCTATAATATTATAATAACGCATTAATTCTGCAAACCATTAGCGTCAACAATCGGTGATCAATCAAAAACATTTATCTATACTATAATAATATTATAAAACAGTAGAATTTGCTTGATTGAACGCGCTAATCTGAGGAACTACTGGTTCAAATTAAAAAAATATTTTTGTGTTGAATAGTAAATTTATCGAGAAAGGCTTTAGGCTACATAACATCACGCTATGTTTGTTTGTTATTTAATAGATTGTTCTCTAATAAACGCGGGTGAATCTGCGTGGCACAGCTAGTTATATATTATATTTTGTTCTAGGTTTAGAGAAAATGTGAAACTCATCTCTAAAGCTTGGCATGATCGTCCTCTGTCCCCTATGGATACTGCTATATATTGGACGGAGTTCGTCGCAAAATATCCAAACCTCACATACAGGACAGCAGCTGCAGACGTTCCACTTTACCAATATTTGAATCTCGATGTTATATCGATTGTATTTGTTATACTTTTACTACTCATATTTACTATTAAAATCACGATGAGATTATGCTGCGGAACAAATAAAACAAAGCAAGATTAAGAAAATAAAGGAACAATAGACTATAATATTTATCCACTCTTTCATTTATTGATTACCAATACTTGGGTGGTTGCCGGTTCACTATATTTTAAGGCGACTACGTTAGTCCTCCAGAGAAGCAATGCTTTTGTTATAAAGAAGAAGCGTTGCTTCAGATTGAACCTCTTTTCTCTGTGAAAGTGTGAATTTGGCAAAGCATTACCGTGCTTTTCAATAAGTAACTATGTACATTGAAATCCAAATTTCATCTTTACATTGTACAAAATATAAGAGTCAGAAAATTGCATAGGCTACTTTTATCCCAAAAGAATGTACGGGCGAACCATATGCTTAAAAAGAAAAAAATACAGTTTAAGTTCATTTGAGGCAGGTATAGTATACATTTCTTTTAAAGGCGGGTGAAACTGCGGGATCAGCTAGTCGTATTATAAAATTAGTAGCGCACAGTAGTTTTTAAGAATTTTAAAAATAACTGAGCATAAAAATCAATATTGGATTAAAATAGCTGCAAGTTTATTAAATTATCGGGACAGCTAGTTTTAAATAAAATAACCATTCTAAACTTGACATGTGAGGCAACGTTAACCTTCCTAAAATTAAAGCCTCAGATAAGAGAATTAGGTAAGTAGGCGATCGGTATGTAGATATTTACCTATATATAGAGAGATTGACATATATGCTATTCGTCTGTGCTATAAGTGTCCTTAAAAGCTAATTTACTCGTTAACTTTTTATCTAGAAGTTTAAATTCCTTATTTACTTATATTCATGTGTATTGAATAAATAACCGATAACAACAAGTAACGTATTGCATCATAGAGAACTCTATAAAATACGTATTAAATTCAGAATTACCAATGAAACACTGTCAACGCAAAAACCGTTTATTTATAGGTACAACGATTCTCACACATAGACCTCTGTACGAGCCACAACTCGAGTCGTGACTCGTGAGTCAAGCCATCAAGTCAGTGTTTATCCGGTCCGATTGAAAGCGGACGGCTTCGTCGCGCGAATTAATATCACCATGACGCGAATCATCACAGTCGCATCACTATTATTTGTGTTAACGCAAACAACCGCTCTTAATATTCTAGGAATATTCCCGTACCAAGGAAAAAGCCATTTTATGGTATTCCAAACATACCTGCATGAACTAGCAAGACGAGGGCATAGTGTCACTGTTATTTCACATTTTCCAGAGGAACGCCCACCACCAAATTACCATGACATCAGCTTGGCTGGATCCAGTATGATAATAGAAGGAAACATACCCATCCAAAGATCATACGCAACTATTTTGGAAACCGCTTTATATCTAACGACTTCTGGTAGAGACAACTGCGAAGTATTGTTAGCGAATAAAGAAGTGCAAAATCTTATCAAGAAAAAAACAAAGTTCGATGTGATAGTTGTAGAACAGTTCAACAGTGATTGTGCATTAGGTGTAGCTTACAAACTAAAGGCACCTGTGATAGGAATCACATCCCACATCTTAATGCCGTGGCATTATAACAGATTCGGTATTCCCTATAACCCGTCCTACGTCCCATTCCACTTCCTGGAAGGTGGCACTAAGCCGACTTTATATCAAAGACTGGAAAGATCTTTCTTCGACTTTTATTTCAAAACAACTTACTACATTGTCTCTCAAAGAAATAATCAAAACACTCTAGCGAAGTATTTTGACGACATTCCACCGTTGGAGGATTTGGCACGCGAAATAAAAGTTCTACTATTATACCACAATTTTGTGTTGACTGGATCTCGTCTATTTCCGGCTAATATCATCGAAGTCGGTGGATATCACGTAGCTCAACCGAAACCTTTGACCGGAGTGAGTATCTTTCCGTATGATTTTATCTATAAAAATAACTATTTATGACGCCGACGTCAAAAAATAATTTAATTATTTTTATCCTATTTCATACAGGATGTACATAATTAGTTGTTTACCCCAGATACTACATTTTTAAGTCATATTACTTGTATATAACTTGGTTCAAAGACAAATAGAATTCGGACATGGTTAGTTTACAGTGATTTAGCGAGCGAATGTAACCTTGAATCCTATAACCTATGTGTGACAACCCAGACTGAGATTTATTAAAACTAGGTATTTGTTGTATTCTTATCTGCGAATTGTGTCACTTATTGTTAATCAGTTATTCTACAAATTACGCAAATTTTAGGATACAAAATTGTCATATGAATATTAATTATTATTATAGAGCATTATAACTACAAAAATGTCGAGGTATCTATCTTCTTCTATATATATAAAAGCGAAAGGATGCTCACTCACTAGAGGTGCGCAAAATGTGTCACTAGTAGACTTGTGTAGCTCGCGAGTGAGTGATAGAAAAGATATATATCTTTACCAAAGAGCTAATCACTCTTCGACTCAGACGGTTTTGAATTATATCTTTATATCCGAGTGATATGGTTCAATATGAACGAATCGATTGAGGTGAGGTGAATGAAATGAATTAAGATACGTGATATAGTTGCCAACATTCATTTTGAGGCATTCTTTCTATACACGAGAAAACATTTTTTTTTCGTCCTTTTGTGCAAAAAACAGAATATTTTGATAAGACAAAAATCGTATACATTGAAATAGTGTTTTCAATGTATACGATCACTAACAGAATAGTCAATTTAAACTTGCGCCGAAATACAAAAACGACAAGATATAAACATTCCGCAATTATATCTTTAGATATATTGATATAGAACGTTATGACGCTTAGCAATAACTTATATCATCAATGAGCTATTGATATAAAAGAGTGATATATATCTTGAGTTGAAATGACATATATCTCTCTTTTCATTCTAGTGATACATTTTGCGCATCTCTACTGAAGATATTAAAATATTGCGTACTCTGACGAACAACAATATTACAAATTTACAGAAATTGATCGACGGCTTAAAGTATCATTTGTGTCAAACAATTACATTTCCCTAAATATGCCCAAATTGGCATACCCAATAAGAAAATCTCCATATGTAAAGACTGTATTGGACTGTTAACTAGCGATAGTTACATACTGATAAAATATTAATTCTATATACAACCGACAATAAAATGTACGTAAACGATACAAGCCGCACGTCTTATGTTTTTAACGCAAGAACTTGGCTCGAGTTTCATAGACGATTCAATTACAAGAAGAAATTCGAAACTATACAACTACTTATATATATAATACTTAATGAAGCCAAACACGAAGTAACCGTATAACTCCTATCAAACAATTCTTCATATAAAAACAAATACTTTGGCTATAAACGCAATACACATAAGTTTCTGTGTATTTTTAGAAGCATAAAACAAATAATTATAATAAACACAACGCTTTCGACACCCATAGCCTCACAATAGGATTTTCTCCTGTGTGGTACCATGAACACACACAAAGACGAATACACAAACACCCAGATTCAGAACAGAAATCCAAATTTTCATTCAGTTGTCTGTCTGGCCGGGGATCGAACCCGGAACACACTGTGTCCGACCGGTATGGTGACTACTCCGCCACGCGGGTCGTCAAAGGACGTTAAGCCTACGGTTCATATTACGAGAAGTGACGCTCATAGACATCTGTATTAAAATACCACATTTGATTAGTCCTACATGAGATCGACAATACGCGCGTGTGTGTGTATTCGTTGGCATGGTTGTATATGAGAACCCCCTCCTCTTTTTGCACAATAGACAAAAGAAAAACATCTTCTGACCCGCGTGGCGGAGCGGTCACCATACCGGTATGTCACGCAGTGGGTTCCGGGAAGGATGCCCGGCCAGACAGACATCTGAATGATGAATTTAGATTTCTGTTCTGGGTCTAAGTGTTTGTATATCCGGCTTTGTGTGAGTTCATGGCCACGGTACAGGAGAAAATCCGTGTGGTGGCTGAGTGTAGAACGCGTTATATTTTAAGCGTTTATTTATTCAAACGTGTAATTGTTGTTTTTTTTTTTGTAGAAAAAAAATCGAAGTCGGATATTTCTCATGCCCCCTGGAAATGATAAAAAAACAGAGGCTAACCGACTTTTTTGCCAACCACATCTCTTTGACTCCCTTAACGAAACTTTGAAGGCTTGAATGGTATATTTGAGTAACGTACTGTAAACTACATTTCAATTAGTACTGGAAGCAAATAATTACACTACGTCTGCATACCGAAGCCAATAGTGACGAATTCACGTTACGTAACTATCGCTTAATAAGTCTATTTAGTGGCTTACGTAAAGAGTCACGCATGTGCCGGTCGCACACTCCACATGATTCACTTGATTGGAGCAAGGCCAAGTGAAAACTGACTCTCACCTTTCGTACACTAGCACAACATTGCACTTTTTTTCCGTAATGTTTGTAGTGCCGGATTTTATTCCTTCCTGCTTCCTCCTGAGGCATTCCCGCAGTGCTATGACATGGGTATAAAAAGAGCCTTCCTTCAAAGCCGGCGATGCGTTGGCGACCCGTCTGGTATTGCAAATGTCCATAGGCGACGGTGACTACTTTCCTTCAGGTAGCCCGTCTGCCTTAATGTCAGGTACAAAAATAAAAAAAATCTTGAAGTCAGCCGGCGTTGGTTGAAACTTTAGCTATGTCATGTTAATCGAGGTTAGGTGAGCATTTAATGGCTTGAATACAATCCTTTTTGTATCCCGTTACAGGGCATGAGTTATCCTAAAATAAGGGGAAGCTTGGTGCGTATTCCCTGCTGCTGCTTAATGTTTAAATGTTTGCGACCAAAATGATTTTTTCTCTTACACTAGGAATTTCCTTTGAATGCTCACAATTATAACAACAATAACAATGCATAGACTCAGAACAAATATTTAAATTAGACATTCAAATGTCTTGACCGAGGATTAAACCCGGAACCCTGTACGTGTAAATGAATCCATTGCCACCCGTATTATAATGTGCTTGTTATAGAAAAATAATATAGTGTATTTTCATCACTAATATATATTACTCCTTCCCCAAAATCTAATGAGTTCCAAAAATATATATTACATATTTTAGAATAGTTACACATACACAATATATGTATGTACATACATACTTAAAAACAAAGGTGTCGGTTACGGTAACAGTGTCGCGAGTTCAATGGTTTTTTCCCATCTCAAAAAAATGACCAACGCATCTAAAGAACTTTCACTCAATTTCGATTTTCACTTCAAAAATGTTGAATTATAGATGACAACCGCCTATCAGTTTTTTTTTTATTACATATTAAATTATTCAGACCCCGACGGTTATTCCCAATGAATTTTTGCGTCAGGTGCAATGTTACGTATTACTAGACGTCTTAAAAGCAATCTTATCTCTGATTTTTATCCGTCGGAGGACAGTTTGCTAGAGATAATAGTATGGAAAAATGTCTGGCATCTTATATATAAAATTTTATATAACGATTTACATTTTTTAAGTAATTACCGCGTGTGTAAATGTAAACATAATTAAAAGTGGCCTAGTTTCGATAAAATCAGTTTAGACACTTGCAAAAGTAAACAACACTGAAAAAGGAGCAATATCTTTTGAACATTTTTTTTATTTTTTTAAACATTTTCGTCTCAATATAGGGGGGAAGTGGAGGGGGACGACAAAAATGGCGCCTTAGGCTTCAGGGCACTCGGGATAGCGATGTTTCTAAGAAAACCCTTGTTAGTGCCTATTTACGATAGTCTTTACTTCTATATATGCTACGATTTTATCGTATACGTTCGCCTATATCAAGCGTAAACAAAACGCATTTGTGATTGACCTCAGATGGAATTATTTTCTTATCTGAGATTTATTTCAGATGTTCTTCGACAGCAGTTGTCATTTACCATCATTTGGAAGTCAAACAAACTTGCAGCTTGTTGGCCACTAATGTCATATAAAAAAATAAATATAGGTAATATTCGACACAGAAAGTTACATCATGTTCAGAATTAATTTGGCTAATAAATGATACGAGCACCGCGATAGCCAATCGCGGGAAAATGCACTAAATATGCAATGATGTCATTCCACAAACAAGCGGTTTGACATGTGGCCGAGGTGAAATTTCCTCAGCTAATTAAGATTCAGTTCCGCATATCTGATCGATCGAGACTCGCTGAGCGTGTCAGGAGTCACCTTTTTGGAGGTTTCATACGAATTTCAACATTTCATGAAAGATAATTTGTGATCTGTGGAGGGGGTGTGCCGTCGCAAAATTTCAAAGGGGTATTTTTAAACGCAACGCATCTGTCGTCAAACTTAGGTACCTTGTCGTGACGGCTACCTTGTCGAGGGTTGATTACAGATATCCATGAGTGGCAGTGATCATTTATCATCAGATGGACTGATAAAATACATTCATACCTTAGCCTCGCGCATCTCTGGTTAAAAACGCACCTTTACAATACTTGAAATCCAGACCACTCCCACCACAATTATGTTCGTTGATAAATCCAGCATATATTTTAGTATAATAATACCCCGAATTTATGCGATAGGTGGGACTGAGTGATAACCGCGTTAGTCGAATTATTAGTAAGTCTTAAATGTAACAAAAGTAGTAGACTCAAAATTTGTTTGGCTCTTAATTTCCCCCTCAACAGGCTAATATTATTATTTGTAGAGGAAATAAGCTTTTCGGTCGAGTATATATTTTCCAAAAAAATGTAAATTGAAAATCGAGTATCTCCGGTTTCGCGTAAGTCGAGGTGTCACTGTACATATTATATAAATATAGCGGGAACCAAGTTAAATAAACCACGTTCCACGTACACACCGCAGCTGATAACAGTAACGTCACAATGACGGTGATCGTGGGAAAACGCATATATCTATGAGGTCATGTGTTTGATTCACGAGTTGAATGACGTAGCCACCTGCAAGTTTCCATATAGGTGTATGTCGGATTTAATTGATATTCGACATTTATTCGTTTTGCGTTATCGTGTCGATTTGCGAGTGCTTCCTCGCCAATTTTCTTTGTTTTATACCTTGTTTGAAATTCGACCTTTTAATCATAAGATCCGGGGTTCGAACCCCAGGCGCACATCTCTGTTTTTTCACGATATAAGTGTATTATACATTAGTTATCAGTTAGTTACATTAGTTACATAAAGGATCATTTAAACCGTCGCGGTTACACCCAAGACAATTTAGAGAAAAATACTTTTCCCAGCAGTGTGACAAAAATCTTAATGCTAATGATGCAGAAATGTAGATAAATGCGGTGTGAAAGTCTAGTCATAACAAAAACATAAAAACTTGTTTTTATTATTAAGTATCAGTTAAAATATGCGGAAGCTTAAAAATTTCAATTATTGCACCATCGACAAACTTCTGTATTATATTTATATATGCATACATTATCGCACCTATATCATATATTGTTTATTTATTGCTAATTAGTAAGACACGAAATTCGATTACACGATGCAGTCAATATGTCCATCATTACCAAACCAAGTCTGCTAGGACAGGGGTATCCTCCCAAAGTTTAAGAATTCAGGGAATGGTGCGGTTTGGTATTTCACTTTCGAGAACTTTTATTTCAAAGAATTCACAATTTAAGACTATTGCTACTATTGTGTCAAGTAATACAACGAAACCAAGTCGTCCTCCGCTGTCTGTCTGTTTGGCCTTGCAAAGTACGCAACGAATTTCTTATCGTTTTTCACTAATGGAAAGAGAAACGAAAAAGGAAGGTTTTTTAACATAATATTATATTCTTGATAATATTTTGCACAAAACTGCTAACTATCGCTTATTAAATTATGACGTGTACAAAACGTGACAATTCGAACCCATGAAAGTAACTGCTTCTGAATCGTAGTTTTAAACGATACTATCACTGGGTTTTAAATCTAATGGACAGGAAAAGCTTTGTAAGTGCAAGCGCTGCAAGAGTCCATTATAAGAGCAATAAAAATGAGTACGTAGAGCAAACCGTGGGACAAAAAAATAGGTGACGATTCGATTCCCCGATCGCCCACAACTAAGGACAGCTGTTTGGGTTGTTTTGGCACATATTCAACGCAGCAGAATATTGTACCAAATCTCAACGACCTTTGCGTAAAAATGGCTCGAGCGATTACTCACACTTTTAAAAACAAAATCACCTGTCAAAGTGATATCTGTATCGATCTAAGGGCGCGCACACACTAGAACCGACGATCGAACCATTAGCAGTAAAATTAATAGACAATTAAAGGAGTTTAAATTCATTAATAAAATATTCCAACTGTACATGAACATATTACATTAATTAATATATTGAGTTATTAATAATATATTTGAGCGGAAAAAATCATGTTCTGGGTCTAGGTGTGCAAATGATAATGAATCAGGGTGTAGGCTATGTACATTATTTTTAATGTATGAATATACAGTTGTAGTAATAACTAAAATAAACAAATTAAGTGAATGGTCAGATGTTACTAAATTATAAACAGGATATTTAGAAACCAAATTTTGCACATCATTACATATAGGTAGTATGTGTTTTGAATTTTGATATCATCTTCATGAAATTATAGTAAAAATAATAATAATAAAATGATCCAAATTATATTTACTTCGTCTACAAAATAGGTGTATAATAAAATGATTGGTTCCATCCATTGTTTCATTGCTTTTGCTGTGAAGCTGCATTCTTGCATGGCAATGCAATTAAATATTTAATGATTAAAATGCCATTTTACTGCTGTTTTGTATGTTCATGAGATTCATCAACCCCTTCAAAATACTACATAAGGATGCAATATGTCAAATTTCATTGCAATTTTTTAGTGTTCTCTTTTTATTTTAAATAGAAATGTGAAAGTCTAAAACCTACGGGTGTTGTGACATCACTAAAATAGTCACCATCTTAGTATCATCAACATCAACAGTAGCCTATAGACTAACCAGTTATTTTTTTAATTATAAGAATGAAGTAGCAAATGAGCATGCAGTCCACCTGATGGTAAGTGTTTATTGACACCCGTGGACATGGAGACATGGAGAGCAACTTCCTATAGAACAGAGGTTCTATATGTAGTGGATAATAGATGCATTACTACTTCCGAGGACTGATGGTCGCCTCATATATATGTGAGCAAGGTAAGCTAAATGCAAGGACTGCCTAAAGCAAGAATTAGGTATGGCAGTGGTACTTCCCCACCTATTGGTTCTACCACCTGGAACATGGAACATTAGCTACATCCATTCAAAATTTCATGTCAATGGCCAGTGGTTCTTGTGTGATTGAGTAACACGCAGACACACACCATCTTATTTTTATATATAAGAATAGATATAGATAACAAACAGTACAGATATAGGTAACAAATGAGAACCATAGGTGTCAACTTACCATTAAAAAGACAGCCATCTGATGGTAAATGTCCACCACCTCCAATGGACATCTATAATCAACCTCACATAAGATAATCTTACTTGAAGTTGGCCACAGATTCATTGCTACCCCTGAAGAATAAGTTAGAACACCACAGATAATTATGACATCCTTACACCACCCTTAAAAAAAATCGAGAGGGTTTAATACTGATGTTAGGCATAAATGTGGGTAGCTGCGGTAGCCTTAGAAGTTTTACCACAAAGGGTTTTACCAATCTCTTTCTATCATTCGGGCACAAACCACTGTAATGATAACATTAATAGCACAATGTGTTTTGTGTGGTTGACACAAACAACACTTAATTCTATCTATCTGTGGTTCCCATAAAGATAGCAAAGTACTGTGGTGAATACAATTTTATCATAAAATCATTTAGTAAAACACCTACCACAAGTACTAGATTGTTATGAAATATCAGTGATAACCTACATGACATTGTGGTAACCATATTAGTCTATTAAGTAGAGGAATGCAGATTTGATTCTCAGTCAAGTCTTAGGGATGACTTTAGGTATGGTTTCTATTTTTTTTGTACCTGGTTTTATTTCTTTTGTACTTGTGTTTGTGTTTGTAAATAGCACATCAATATTGTTCGGAATTGGAATTGTAAATATTTATAATTTTTAATATCCTAGTACTGCACTGCCTTATCAATAGCCAGAAATAATGAATGAATACACAAACAGGAAAGTTTAAATATACTTTTGTCGTATTACATTAAACAGTGAATTGACGACATGTTTAGGATGATCACTAGGCATCATTTGACTTATATGGAAATGTAATATAAGGCAACAAAAATGCATAAAATATTAATTTAATCTGATGCATCAACCTTGATGGCATTTTATCAATTTTATCTTTGTGTGATTCTAATAGTTGTAAAGTTATAAGCTAATTTTTGTTTACTAATAATAAACAATTAGCAAATTTTATACTGATACATATAATTGTTAATTAATACAAGGACAGTAAACATTTTTTTTTAAATTGTTATTTCTTTTATGTAGGAAATACTAAACCAATGTGTAGCAGATGATGTATAATTTTATATGTAATTTGTTAGTGATTACCAACAAATTGTATATTTCCATACATTGTCACACATCAGTAAACATGAACAAACAATAATTATCTACTCAGAGGAATGTATGAGTCACCTTGTAATTTAATCAAAGATCGTCTGCCTTTACCGACACAAAAGATCACTTGTCCACTAAACTATATGGTTCTTTATGGCTAATAAATTGTTATTACTTTGCACTGTGGAAAATATGATTATTTTATTGCAACACATTTCCACATATATCTATTGTATTGTCTATTAACAGCTTTTATTTAAGTTCTAACGTTTCAAAGAATGTTTGTTTAGGTCAAATCATGTTTTTTTTAGATTTAACCCCACCCCCCACCCCCTTGATGATATATGGTGAGCTCTTAAGACTACCCCCCACTCCCTATATCACATGGATTTTTAGTACCAAAAAAGAATCTTATTTCTTTTTAATATTTATGAAATACAGGTATCAACTAACCTTATTCTAGGAAATTAAAGACTACAATAATAATGTCTAGAGGTAGACAGGAAGGTTCCAGGTTGTTTTCGATGGACATAAAAATAATAAAAGGAAAGCGAAAATCTTCTTTGTACTAAAAAATGAACATTTAATGTACAGTGTGTGATAAAATAAATACACGTGATATATAAGTATATTACTATACCGCTCCTGCCCCCTTATTAATGGACAGCCCCCAAGGTGAATTTAACCCTTTTTCAGTGTCCTATTGAGCTGAAATTTTGAATACACCTTTAGTTTTGATGACAATGCAACTATAATTAATCAATATTGTTTTAACTCAAAATGAAACACTACATATTTTTGTAAAACCCACCCTGTAATCTTTAAACCAATTTATTCATCTGTGTTCAGGTACATATCTATGTTATCAGATGTTTTAAGATACATATTATAAATTAGCATCATTTTAGATATTAATAATTTAGGATTATAGAAAATTTAGGTAACTTTAACTAATAAATAAAATATTAAAGATACTCTTTTGGGCATCTGCTTAACATTAATGATGATGATGGAGTATACATACTAGTAATGAAATACAGTTTAATTAAGGTACTAATACTTATACATTTCAGTAATTAAAACTTAATTTATTTTAATGTAAGCATTGATTTTGTTCATTTAGTTTATAAATACTCTTTAGTCGTTTACATTATTTATAAAGTTACTATTCAAAAACAAAAATATGCTGTAGAAAAAAAATGATTTACAGACAATAAATACTTATAATATCTAATTATACGCATAATATATAAGTTCTATGTCTAAAAATAATATTCAAATTAATTATATACACAAGAAGAAAGTGTTGTCCACATAAGGAAAACAAAACTGTTAATGTATTGGAGAATACCTAACATCTTTTCCTAGAAATTGATTAATATTACCTTAAGTTTAAGCGTTCACACATTTAAAATTATAGTGATGCAATTTGGACTACTTTTTCCCAGAAATCTGGACACAGATTTTTTTATAAAAATTTGTATGTGAGTTCTTAAAAGCTGAATTCAATAAAACAAAGTACCCACTTAGGTGACTTTTATTGTAATGGTGATTAACTGCTTGGAATGTTATAAACTAGTTATGATAAAAATGTGCTCAAGATATATATATTAATAATAAACAGATGTTTATGCATTCAATATGTAAGTGTCTAATTTCAATAATTTTATATGTAACATTCTTTGGAAGTCAACACAAGTGATATCAATAGTGAAAAGGTATTTGTAATGTAGGGTCCAAAGTACTGCATGTTAATACAAGATATAATACACCATTCACAAATAAAGTTTCGTTAAAATCTAACCTGTTTGTGACTCAACTTTTCAGGAATCGAACCTGGGATTTTCAGGACTGTAACAGTACCAGCTGTATTTCAGTTAACTTTGTATCCTAACTGATATGTTTGTGTGATGTTGTGAAACAGTTATCATTTTATTATGTAACATTATTGTTTATTGCAAGATACAAAAATAAATGACATTCTTAGGTACATTCACAAAAACTTTGGCAACATGTGAATCAAATGTTTTGGACTTTCCATTCATATAAAGAAGTACTGGCAGGAATTAGAAAAAGTAAGTTTAGTTTGAAAAAAGAACAAGATAAAATTATCTGCCTTGTTTGCACTGCAGTTTATAAACATGTTATTTACAGCTAGACTCGATGACAACGGCGAAGGTTAGATTGAATTCAATTAGTGCAAACATAATGTGGATTGACATTAACCACTAACCTACACACACCTACGAGAAAACAGATGATAACAACCAGTCACACAATCGTATTTCCAAAATGACATACAACCCTCGTGATTTACGCAGCGAGCGACATCCTTTGTCGAGCGTTCGAGATCCGAGATGACGCACTATAAACATGAGTCTAGAAACAGTAGTTGTGTAATAGCTCGACTCACCTTCCACTCTGAATATCTTGGACTTTATCGCAAATATCGTGTCCGAAGGCGACACCGTCATTTCGAACGCCGTGCCAGTGAGGGTCTCCACGAGCACCTCCATCGTGGCCTGGCCCGAACCATCTTCCTGAAAACCCTTCGATCTGTTAGACAGTCTCTCAGGGCATCCATGTTGTGACATTTCACACGCGGTACGAACGGTTCACTATCTGCGCCACATCGCTATTCAAAGAATTTTTATAGCACTTCGATTGTGATAAAATGGATACACTTTCGGACAATCACTCGATGACGAAGTAAACAGATGTGTTTGCGCGAACTTGGATACCGACATCGGACGTCCCACTTCTGAAGGCGAGAAGTGGAAGGAAAAAGCGAAACAATCAAAATTTACACGGATTTGAACACTATTTAGCAACAAAAATAATATTACACAGCGATGAATGAAAGAAATATTTTTTAGTTACCACAGAATGTATAAAATTAAAACACAATGCGTGAAAAGTACAGATAAAGAGAAAATAATAACAATACAATAATTTACTGAATATAGATAGAACAAGTTAATATCGAATGAAAAGTTAATTCTAATCATAGAGACGTAATACTTTTTATTTTTATTTTTATCACCGGCTGTTGCTAGTCGTTAATTAAACTAACCAGTTAATTAAACTCTTTTTAGTATTAATTTATTTAAAAGGATTTCAAAGTAGAACAGTTTTATATTTTAAATTTTATTAACACAAAACATGAAAATTGGAACACCGAACCGAAACCCAACATTACCATAATCTATTTGTTTGTGAATGAACGGAAATCGTTCTTAGTTCAATAGCGGTTGTCTATACTCGTCAATTCTTTTCCGTCGTTGTTCGTTTACCGAATAGGAGGTTAGGAAAATGGTGCGTAACTTTTATGACTCGAAATAATAGTTTATAAAATTACAAAGTGGTTAAAAAGCAGCGTAATTATCCAGGGAGTGCTTATCAAATGGAGTTTTCATTAATTTGTTTTGGGATCTGTGTTTTCTAATGGATAGACACGCGTGGTTGTCAAGTCAGCAGACATGTGGCCTGAGGAATTGAGGATGCACTTTTTGTTTTCAGACTCGCAAACGCCGTAATGGAGGACGCGCGAAGCACGGCCGTGGTCACGTTAAAGCTGTAAGGTGCACAAATTGCGCGCGATGCGTGCCAAAGGACAAAGCCATCAAAAAGTTTGTTATTAGGAACATTGTCGAAGCCGCTGCGGTCAGGGACATTAACGAAGCCTCCGTCTATACTTGTAAGTAATTTTGAAAGTCGAAACACATAAATGCACGTCTATTATTTTGGTTAGGTTGTATGTTGGTTATTTAAGAGAATGTTGTAAAAGTAACCTTTGCAATCGGTGCTATCCAATTTGAAATAATTATACGCTCTCTCATTAAAAGCTAGGACCCACGGATGTGTGGAAAATACCAGACAATTCAATGTCAGATGAAAGTTTAATTTTTGATTTTGTGCTGGTTTTTTTTTTGAAACATTTGTTTTATAAGGAAATAAGGTCCAAGACTTGAGTGAAGTAGTAATTTAAATAGCAATTTTACTCAGATGCAAGTAATCTTAAAATAAAACATATTTACATATTTATTTCTAAGTTGCTTTTCGTGGTTCATCAGGTGCACATTTTTAATCAAAGGTGATGTTTAGGCTGACAATTTTTAAGTATTGAATTTAATGATAATCAATTACGAGAACTTATTTCTGCTAAATAATGGCAGTGCTAAGCATAGCTATGCTCTGTTGAAGAATATTATCAGGCAGAGACACTTCTATGAAGCTTGAACTCAGGAGTTGTAACATAGTAGTAGCTACCGCCAGGTACTATCCAGTCCTATTTAGGCTTCATAATGACTTAAACGTAAATGGCCCGTTTGCTATATTTTATAGAAAAATGTGAACATTTTCACTTCAAAGTACGACATACTTTTGAAACTCAAAATGATACCTTAAGTTATTTTATAATCCTTGCATTCACAACAATTGTGTATGGTAACTAATTTCATATGACACATATACATAATCACTCATACATTGAATTGTCAGAGTTAATATTGTGCAGCACAAATATTATAATAGGATAATTTCACTCAATATTTCTATGATCTTCAAATGTTTGTAAAAATATGGAGTGGCTGAAAAAGATTTTTCCACTGTATCCAAGGTGGCCAGGTGCCAGATATAACCAATGTAGTTCTATTGGGGAAGTACCACTACCACACCTATTTCTAGCATGAAACATTTCTTGCGTTTCGGTGGAAGGGTGTGGTTGCCGGTTCACTTTTACATGAGGCGATCATCTCAGTCCTCGGAAGTGGCAACGCATCTGTGGTCGACTTCATGTAGAACCCCTGTTCTGTGTGATGTTGCTTACAGATGTCCATGGGCGGCAGTAAACACTTATCATCAGGTGGGCTGCTTGCTCGTTTGCTGCTTTATGCAAATAAAAAAAATAACTTACATCAGATAAACATATATTAAATCACTATTTACATACTGAAATGTACAGCTAGGTGCATATATATCAGACAGTTGAGTAGATAAAATCAACAAAAATACTTGTTGCATATAATATATATATATTATATTATATGCAACAAGTATTTTTTATATTTATATAATTTATATAATCATTATGAAATTATAAATTTTAAATAACAACATTAAGTCAAAATGACTCAAAATAATTCACAAACACTTTTTCGAAAGTCTAGATTTTTTGACTCACAAATTATTTGTGTAAGTGAAATAAATTATTTCTTGATTACAGCATTCCAGCTGCCCAAACTGTATGCTAAGCTCCACTACTGCGTGTCATGCGCAATCCACAGTAAGGTGGTGCGCAACAGGTCCAAGAAGGACCGCCGCATCCGTACTCCTCCTAAGAGCACCTTCCCGCGGGACATGCAGCGTGGCCAGCAGAACCAACAGAGGAAGTGAATGTAATAAACTAATGTAAAAAATCCATGATGTCTTATTGTTCATTTTCCTTTGCATTCTATTTTACCCTATGAGAGCCTCTTTGACAGATCTACAAAGATGTCAAAACATTTGGATACAAATACTATATTTTCCTGTCTAAGTAGTTTTTGGATTTTCATTTTTTTTGCAAGACTACAAATTTTATCACATTTTTTGTTGATCTGAATAGTATGTTGGAGTAAGTTTTCCAAAAATCGTAGCTGATTTTGGGAAAAAGACCCATACCAGATATGATAAAAAGAAAAACATTCAGTTATTTGTATGTAGTAAACATATAAAAATTGTGTCTTTATGTGAATTAGATTATCCTGTGTTGTCACATACATGGGAATTTATACAAATTTACATTTATGTGGTCCTAGAAACAATTTTTATTACATTCTAATATTGATTTTAGTAGACAGGCTCTCGAACTATAAAGTATAGCGAGTCATCTGTATTTAAAAAATAATAATTTTGAAAATCGGTCCAGAAACGGCGGAGAAATCGGGGAACATACATAAAAAAATACATACAGTCGAACGTATAACCTCCTCCTTTTCGAAGTCGGTTGAAAAGAAGGCACATATTTAAAACTTACTATGCATAGCATAAAGGAACATAATTCAGATTTGAGTGGCTTATGTACTTTGTTGTTATGTGACTTGGTAGTATTTCCAAATTGATCTACCGTTAATAAAAAGCTCATTTGCGTACGATTCACACCAAGATATTTGTGGGATGGATGCACTATGATAATTAGTTAATACCCTGAGCTTTAGACATGTATGTCGTCTCATACTTTACGCCAGTGATTCCCAAATAGCAGCAGGTTGACCCTCTGGGGTCCATGGGAGACTCGATCGGGGTCTACGTAGACGTGAATAAAAATTGGAATTATGGGAATGTATATGAATGTAACAAGGGGTCCACCAAAACCAGAAGAAAATTTAAAGTGCCCTGTTTTACACTTACATACTTTATTGAAAGTTATATTTTGAATATATAGTTGTGTATAGGCCAACTGGATCTACTCTTGTAAAATATATGAGAATTATGAGTAAAAGACATTTTTTATGAATTAAATTCTATATTTTACAATTACATCACTAAATACATTTAATTTACAAAGATTGTCCACATACTTTTTGTGGTAACATCATAATTTGTATTAGTTTATATTGGGAAATTACAGCAGTATCTTTTTTTATCCATTTTTAAAAGATTAAAATTGAAGATATTGCAATAGCAATGATAAGATTCTGACACTGGTTTACAACATCTATTATAGTAAACTTTGTTAACTATCATCAAATGAAGTCAAATATATTCTAATCCTACTGATTTAAATTAATCAGGTGTAGTAGTAACAAATATTGCCATGATGAGCATACATACACCTTCATACAATTATAAAATAATCATCATCATCACTATTGACTAAAGAAATAAAAAAATGAGTTGTTTTTTTTGTAAACAAACTTCTAGTACTTCCATACATTAACCCTTACAATAAAAAAAGTACCTCCATGCATTTCTCTAACAATGAGTTTAATAATCTGATTCTTTATTAAATGATCCTTTAGGGGCTGTGTGAAAAGAATCATTTGTTGTGTAACAATTCCGAATCAAGCAATACATATGCAAATGATACAATATGTAAAATTAAAGTAAATGAGGGAAAATCCATGGTCTGAAGAACCTGAAGAAGGTGGTGGAAAACCGCTAGATTCAGAAGGCACAGGACCAGTTGGGAGTGGTGCCATTTAGGGAAGGCCTATATTCAGCAGTGGACCTCGGAAGACTGATGGATGGATGATGATTCCCACCAGTCAAAGCGGCAGTATTTGAACCATGGATTGTTACTTATAACGTTACAGATAAATGTTCTGGTGAGAGAGCACCATTCAAATTCTACTAGGGTTTCAATCTAACAAATATTTAAATCTGAGAATGACGACGAAATTTACATTGGTATGAGAGAACTGAATTAATTACATAATGAGTTACTAAAACGAGTACAATCAAAACTCCTTATTCACGGTTTCCGCATTTGCATTATCAGTATTTGTAGAAAAAATTTACACAATATTCTTGTACTTGCAGTTAAAAATTTGTTTATTGCAGTTGTAGTCGGTATAAGTATAAAGATTCCACTCCTGTTAGTGTCAGCTTTTTTTTTGTACTGTTGGTCATTTGCAGTTTCTAAATTCAAGGCATATGGGTGGAACTCATCCCATGTGAATAAGGAGCTTTTACTGTATATGATATTGAATTTTATTATCAGGGCCCCTTAATTCTGTATATAGTTTGTGGAAGTTTCGCCATTGTTGGTTTGTCCACGGTGTCGAGGGCTTGTTTCAAATTCTTCTCAAACACTTTTTTTGCATCACAAAAGCCTTGTTTAGTTTTCCCAAATGAGTTAGGACCTGCTGATGTTGGTGTTTCTCTGAAAGTGATTAAAAATTAATCTCTATTGTCAAATTTGCAGTTTTGCAAGGATACCTAAGTCAATACAGTTGTATAAATTAATATTCGCATAAAATGAATAGCAGTCACAGGGTTGCCATCACAATTATTCCTCAAACGTTTAAACAATTAAGTAAAAAACATTAAAATATTAGCTTTACAATAAAATATATATGGGTGCCATGGGTATACCTGAGGAAGTAATGTGAATTTATCATTCCTGTAAATTTCCAGCCTGAATGTGAATTCAAAGTAGGACTATATGACCTCGGAGTTAATGATAAGTATAGTCTAATGTTTCACAAAATACTCAATCTTCATATGTAATTGTAAATTTGGTGATGTGTGATGTCTAAGTTACGTTTTAAAATTTCTTACCTCCCAATATTCCTCATTCTCATTCTCGCCTCAGCGGGCATCTCCTCAGGTTCATCATCATCATCATCAGCATTGAACACAGATGCTACAGTATGTGCAGCTGGCACTGGAGCTTTTGAGGACCCACCAAGGGTCATCTTGATGGGCGCCTTGGGTTTTTGAAAACCAATAGAGATTTTGGTGATACGAGGCGGAGGAGGTGGTGCTGGTACTTCTTCTTCAGACTCCTCCCAAGTTTCTGATGATCTCCTTCGTTCTGAAATTGATTTATGAATGCTATTTTTAGTTCAACACTGGACAATGTATCAGTTGTATGCCTAATAATAATAATTTATTGATATGATTTTCCTGTTTGCCAGTATTAAAATAAATTTATAAAATTCTGTTCTTTTAGCAGCTTAATACACAGTAACAGCGCTCTAAGTAAAGGATCTATCTGTTTAAGGAACTTCGATGGACTTATGGCTTAGTTATCACTTAATTTAAGATTTTAATTAATCTAAAGACAATATTTACAGATAGATCATTACATATGTAATTACTAGGTCTTACAATGGTATATATGTATATCACCTTAAGAATAGAAACGATGAAAATTACCAATAAAGCTCGTCTATCAAAGGTTAACCGCGCTGAAGGTCTAATATAGAAAATTTCTGGTATAACATGCGTGCTGTAAAAAAATTCACTTGCTACCACTTACCATCATAGGTTTTGGAGTCCTTGTCTCTCCGTGGCGACGACTGATGTGGTTTAGAGGATCTGGCAGGCGACGAGGACCGTGCAGGTGACCTGGACCGCGAGCGGGTACGCTCGTGCCGTCGCCTCTCCGTTCGCTCCCTGTACGCCCTAGAATCATCACGCGTCGATCGAGACGACCCTGCCAATGCGAAAACACTGGCAAAGATAAATAAAACGTTTACATCTCAACAATACTCCAAGTGACTGACAAAAATGACAATATCACTGTCTTTATGCCCTTGCAGTCATTTTGGTTAGACACACATGAGTTTTAGCCATTCGAATACCTTTGTAATCTCTGTAGCGATCACTCATATTGGTTTTTCCTATATTTCTTGAGCAGTTTATTTATTGCAATAATAAAATAGGCTTTCTTCCACACAATCCATCAAAATCAATCAGCCATTTTGATTTTATCAGTATTAACTGAGTGTTGCCATTTACGAATTTTAAGTTCTATTACCACAACACCACAGAGTATATTATATTTTGTATTGTAGACAGATATAATTTTTCGGAAATACAATAGATTCTTTAACTTATTCTAATATTTTGTTACAAATAATTAAGCAACTACAATTTTACATAAAATTGTAAAAAAATAGCCTCGATTATTATTTTAGTAAGAACATTGAAAATATCTGAATTGTATTGTTATGGAACGTCATCCATTATATTAATTCAAGAACAATTTGATATATGGGCAACTATATTAGGTACTCAATTTTAAATTAAATTAGCCAAGATATGGTTGATACAAAATTGTTTCCTCGGCAATTTAATCGATAAACTTATTATCTGAGTAAATCAGAGAAAAAAATACAAAAATAATAATATCAGAAAAAAAAAAAGTATAATTATTAGAGTTATTTTTATGTAAATAATTGTTAAGTTATTTGGTAATTTGTTTGTTACTCTCAAATTAATAAATATAAAAATCACTGGAAAATCACAATCAATAAGAAAGTGTGGACATTCACTTACAGAAAAAAAATGTGGTTAACTTCATTACGCGCACAGAGTATTACGCGTTATGTCAAAATCATAGAGTAACTTATATATAGGGGTCAAAATCGAAAAATCAGCTGAACTGTTGACATTTATATTTAAGGTTACTTTGTTTACATCATGTTTAAAATTACATAAACGAGTAAAAAGGTTTATAAGAAGGTTTAAAAGGTGTCATAAGATATCAACATGTTGTTTTTACAACGCTCAAAACGTTTCCTACGATTCATTAGGAGCTCGAACTATGAATGTCGATGTATTTCTGACGCGAGTCGTAATGCAGTTAAGGCTAAAATTAAACAGGGTCCTGGCTTAAAGGAGTTCATTGTAGCGTCCTCCGGCCTTACTGACGTAGAAACGCGTCCTCCACATATACCATATTTACCAGACGAGTTGCGGAGCGCAGTAAAACGAAAAGTTTACTTCGATGTATACGGTTGTCAGATGAATATAAACGACACAGATATAGTGTGGTCTATTCTGAAAAATGAGGGATTTGAGAAGACGGAAGTAGAAGAGGAGGCGGATATCTTCTTAGTTATGACGTGTGCTATCCGAGAAGGCGCGGAGACGAAAATATGGCACAGGTTAGACCATTTGAGAGGGTTTAAGCGACGTCGGGCGCTTTCGAAAAACAGAAACAGGCCGGTCAAAATAGGCCTGTTGGGCTGCATGGCTGAAAGGTTGAAAGAGAAACTTATTGAAAAGGAAAAAGCTGTTGATGTGGGTATGATATTGTTGAATAAGTATTAAGTTAAAAAAATATTTAAGTTATCGTGGGACTTATTCTGTCCCATGGTCATACTTTATATGTGGATTTGTACTTTTCCTTCTTATTGAATATCATTCCATACCTATTTCTATATCCCTCTACTATCTTCTACCTACATCTCCAGTTGTTTGGGACACTTTTATTGTGGTAAGGCATCTGCTATGTCAGTCATAAACTACCTGAATGCGTATGAGTACATATTCTTAATTTTTTTTTACGTACATACTTCCTCATAAACTGTCATGTATATAATACTTGTAAGATTTTTGTTTCTTTTAGTTGCTGGTCCAGACAGCTACAGAGACTTGCCAAGGCTCCTGGCTCTTACCGACAATGGACAGACTGCAGTCAATGTTCTGTTGTCTCTCGACGAAACCTATGCAGACGTAGTGCCTGTTAGATTAAACCAAGATAGTATATCAGCTTTTATGTGAGTTATTCTTATGTAATAGAAGTAAGTTTATTGTAAATTTATTGCATGTTCAAATTCCATTTTCTAACTTTTTGTTGGACATCTTACTGATTTGAAATTAACATTGGTATGTGTGGGCATCTACAAAGTAACTTGTGACCATGAAATATTTAAGGAACCAGTCACCTGACAATAAAATATATTTCTACCTACCTGAGCCTGTTTTCTTAAGGATTGTTTAAGATTAGCAACAGGCTAGGATAGCATGCAATGTCCTAGATGTCGAAGGACCATTGCACCTTGTGGAATTCCCTAAGTCCAGATATGATTATAGCCTAACATGGGGTTGATGACAGGAGTAAGAACTCTTCAGGAAAGTATGTCTCTCCCACATATCCTTCAAGACAAAACATGGCAACGCTCTACACTATTGTTAAAATAGAAAAAAACAATACTAAGAATACCCTATATTTAATTGCATCCCAAACATGCCTCGAGTTCAAAACCAAACCTTACAACAGGACTGGTATTCAGAGGAATTGAAACCAGTTAAATGGATGAAAATGTCAAAGAGTCCGATTTTAAGCTGGCCCAATGTTTTACAGATCAATAATGCGTGGTTGCGACAATATGTGCACATACTGTATAGTGCCGTTCACACGCGGGAGGGAGCGTTCTCGGCCGGTGGACTCTATCGTGGAAGAAGTGAAGCAGTTAGCGGACCAGGGTGTGCGGGAGGTCACCTTGCTGGGTCAGAATGTTAACAGTTACAGGGATGTGTCCCAGAAGACTGAGAGGTTTGAAACCCATATGGCTGAAGGTGAGAGTTTATGCTGTAACATCTGTGAGACGAAATATTCTAAAATAAGATCATTATAGTTATATATTTATTGAAAAAGTTATATATAGACATAATTGTAGTCATGCATTAAAGTGCTTCACAAGTTTCTTGATAGAAAGTAGATTCTACTAGACTATTACATCTAGAAAAATAGTTTAAAGATGTGTTGAGTGAAATAACCACACTATAGTCTGTTTAATGCTTACACTGTTATGTAACAATGCTTACATAACAGTGTAAGCATTTAACAGACAATAGTGTGGTTATTTCACTCAATTTGATTTAAAGGGTATGGTTATAAAGACATATTTATTTAAAAAAAAAAAAAAAACACGCTTTCTACACTCATAGCCCCACACTAGGATTTTCTCCTATGCCGTGGGTGCCATGGACACACAAACACGAATAC
>DWNE01001044.1:0-23882 GCA_018249875.1 Cecropterus toxeus | reverse complement strand
TTAATTATTCTTATAGAACAGCATATCTGTGTCCCCTAGAGAAAAGGCGTATAACTCTGCTTTTTAAGAAATTGACAAATGCAGATATGCATTGTAATAAATCTCCATAACTTTACTATTTTAGTATAAAAAAAATTGACTACGTAGTATATCCGTATACCCGTTTTTACTACGTAGATGTCTATCCCTATGGATCTACGTTATTGACGTCAAAAATCAGAATTATATCAGTTTTCACTGGGAACATTGATACTGTTTAATTATTGGTGTTCTATGAACTGCCTTTACGTAATGTGCTACATATTATGTACTACATATTGTATGAAAATGTATCAGTATGAATTAAATATCGTTATTCAGACTACGGGCACTAGTATGAAGGTAAATATGTAGTATTAAACTTAAACATACATTTTTATTGGTTTTTATTTAGATCAGAGGTCCCTAAACATGTTTTTATTAAAGACCAATTTTAAAAATTTGCTGGATTCTCTGCAGCTACATTTCCATTGTATTCCGAGAACTTGACAAAAAATGTGAAGATTAGATCTAATCTAACTATGGGAATTCGCGTTGCGGTTGAGTTCCAACCACAAACCATCCGCTTAGGGAAAAAAGTCCAAGTCTAAATTTACGACTAAATAAAAAGAGGCCGTCGAATCTAGTACTTTGGGCGCTAATCTGCCACTTTGGGAAGTAAGCATTTAGATAAACCAAACAAGTGTTTTCCACGAGTTTCAAAATATGTGCTAAATATTGTCGTGTAAAGTCTGTTAGGCACCTTGAGCTGGGTAAAGATACACGTTTAATTATCATCGTTCAAGGTGTTTGTGCAGTTATGCTATCGTATAAAATGGTTTCATGTAAATTGAACATGTCGTAATTATTTTTTCTTTAGTTTCCTGCTATCGCGACATTAGTCATTGTATGCGTCTAATCGGCGTGTAATCTTTAATTTATACATTGAAAATACTTTATGCATAATGTAAATCGATTTGTTGCATTAAACTCAATATCGCAGCGTATTCATCCAATTCTAAATAAATAATAACATGCAACGATATGGTAGTGGTGTTTCAAAGTGGCTGAAATATTGCCACTTTTTACATATGTAAACGAATTTACGAAGGCTAAAATTTTACAATATTAATTTATGCTTAATTTTACTTTTATCAAAGTTTTACTCATATTAAATGACTATTTAAGCACATATCGTTTTGCATGAATAATAACACAACGCAAAAACGTTAATTTCAAAACATACATAAAAATTTAAGAATGCTTTATGTTTTTAGTAAAAAAGTAAAGCAATACTTAGTGCACCAAGTTTTCAATTAAAAAAAATGTGTTAGGGATAAATTTTAATGACTAGCTTAAAATTGATGAGTTCTGAATTGTGCGGTTATTAATGCAAAACACCGATAATATATATTTGCAGATATGGCGGGATTAATTGATCGTTTAAAGTTATTGCGCGTGCATAGAGTTGAAATTCCAATTTGAAAGTGATAGATGTAATTCTCAATTGCAGGATTTTGTTGATCCAAAACGCCCCCGAGAAGGTCCCGATCAGCGGGTCGCCGCCGGCGCGCAGCAAGCGGCGCGAGCGCAGCGCACGCGGACAGGTTTTCATTTTTTCTTTTTATCAGATTGTTGTAGCAAACGAACATGGAGCCCCTCTGATGGTATGTGGACATCTGTAGTTAACCCCAGATACACTTAGCGTCATACCTGAGGTTGTTGCTACTCCTGAGGTATTGTGATGCGTTGTTGCTACTCCTGATGACTAAGTTGGAACACCTCTGAGAAGTATGCCTCCTTTATCACATTCACATTCAGCAGCGCTTAATATTGTTGTTATTAGGTAGACAAGGGTATGGCGTTGGTGCTTGCAGAGTCGAACCACAAAGTTTCTATCATCTTCGTGGTAGTTTCAACTGGTGGTTGAAATTATATCATAATAAGTATAGAAATTGAATGACATAGTCCCGAACGCAGAGCTTGCAATTGAAAAGTAACATATCAATTTTCGATATATCGAAGCAACCCTATCTTCACCGGCAGGTGGTCGCGAACATCGAGCCGCCGCCGCCGCCCGCGGCGTACCACGAGGAGGACGAGAGCGGCGGCTTCGAGACGTACCGCGGGAACCCGCACCGCCGGCTGTCCGCGCTCACGGAGGACCGGCCGTCGCCGGACGCGCGGCGCTACTCGGACCCGCGGCCGGCGCCCGCCGCGGCCGCCGCGCCCGCCGCCGCGCCGCCGGTGGCGTTCCGCTTCTCGTTCCCGGAGCGCAGCGGCGTGTACCACATCAGCGTGGACCCGCTGGAGGCCGACATCCGCTCGCTGCTGGCGCTGGAGGCGCGGCGCGAGGCGCGCGCGGCCCGCTCGCTGCCCAACCTGCGCGCGTCCCGCGAGAGCCTGTTGCCCGCGCCCGCGCCCGCCGCGCCCGCCGCCTCCTGAGGCCGCGCCGCGCCGTCGCTGCTGCTGTTCCCCGACGACACCGTGTACTAGCGGCGCGGGGCGAGCCGGCGGCCTGTGATTGTTGAACGTTCCGAGTGCCCGCGTGCATTGTTGCCGGTGAGCGTTTGTTCGACTGCGTTGCCGTTCCACTCACTGAGTCCCGTTTGCGAATCGACGAGGTTCCGATGCAAGTTCGGTTGAACGATGGCTTACGTTTTCTCGCGTGACGTGTCATCGGAACTTGGTCTAGAATTTTCCATCTCTGAGCATATATTTCGTTTCAGAATATCACTGCTTGGAAGAAAATTAACATATACATTTCTGCTTTAATTGAATAGATCGAAAAATAGTATACATATTATATTTTTTTTGAATAAATATGACATACTTCCTATTTCTTACTCATCGCAGATCAATAAGCACGCAAGCAGTGTAGTCGAAATAACTTCTTAAAATAATTTGAATATAAAACTAAACATTCTTACATTACATACTATAAAAATAAGAAAACTATTCATAATCAGATTATTGCTGAATGAAACAATATTGTGTATTTCGTCGCCACTGATTTTGAACATTACACTAAATACCTAATAAATATAATTATGAAAGTAATTGTCCTTTACGAATATACTATAATAATATTAATCAAGTCTTGTAAATATTAATAAACGGTGTAAATATTAACACATAATAACATTAAACCTTACAGTATAGTTTAAGTCTATTCTGATGCAGTCGGTATGATTTATCATTGGTACTATAACACATATTCTTCCTTATTAGATATAATGTACGAAGCCAGAATAAAATAATAAATTACATTTCTAGGGCTAAAAGAAAGATAATTCAATTAGCAATTTTAATAAAACGCACCAAAACTGCCTCGGCTACTTGCAATAAATGATGTCATTCATTCTGCTTTTGATGGAGATTGCTATTTGGGAATTTCTACATGCTTCTATTAAAATTGATTAAACTATGATGAATAGACGTGTCTGTAGAGCAGTTTTTGTCTATTGGCAATTTGTATTCGGCCAAATAATGGAATACTGCATACGTAAATCACTTATTATTCCTTAAACATGGCCAAAATGCATTCAGCCAATATCTAGTTGGATATCATGATGTCTGAAATAACAGTACTGTAGGAAGATGGGCGTATAATGTATTTATGTATGTATTTCTCACTCTTATGTGCAGGCGTACCTCATTTTCTACTTGTTTTCATAAATAATCGCCATTTACATGAAAAGCAAGTAAGGCCAGTTAGAAATCAAGACGTTGATTTGAAATTTTTATAACTATTTTTACTCCGCTTTGACACACAAATTTCTCATCAATTTTACGTTATTTTTTGTTTATTGTTTGTACACACAGAAAATGATGCCATCGTCCATTTTGATTCCGTTAAACATTGTTCAGTTTATGTGTAACGTATGTTGCTCATTTATGAATTCGATTGTCGAATTTGTTTAGGTCATAGTTTGCAATCTATTGCTCAAATATTCGTATTTGTAGCAACGGTATTGCCATCCATATTTTTCAAGTTATTAAAAGATTATCAAAAAATTTCTTGACTACATATACATAATATACTAATATAGTCGTGGCGTACACATCTGCTAAAGAAAATCCTTTTGTGTTAAAATCATCTTTGATCAATTTTGATTCTTCCCATTTTGGTAGTAAAGTGTATCAGATCTCTACTTAATTAATGTTTTTGAGTACTGAGTTTTGCAGCAATATTTCTCACATATAGTAGCAATACTGTTATGTCTGTTATTGACATTATGTAGGAGTATTTAAAGGAAACGTCATCTTTACGTGGTTTGAGAATTTAAAATAAAAATAAAATCGTAGGGAAATTATATTCAATTTGTTGATTTAATTTAAAAACAAATGCCATTTGTTGTTTTAAGGGCATGTTTGTTATAAATGTTCTGTTTTACTTTGTATTAAAAAATCCGTCCTTACGCTTAAAATTATGAAATAAATGGTTATGCAGATTTCTGTATGCTGGCTTCTGTTTAAAGTTGACAATTTAGTTAAAATATTCGTTAAATCATCAGAAACAATATTATCGGATGAATATTGTTGACATTATGTAATACAAAGTACATTTTACACAGTCTATAGTAAATTAGGTGAAAAGTGTGTAACGCCTTTGTTATGTCTCTCTTTTAAATGTAACAATTCATTGAATATTATGTTAAAAAACGGTTGTGTGATGTTCATGGTCAATTGTAAAATCGCCTGTTTTATTATACATTTTTTTTAAATTTTGTGATGAAAAAAATCTTTTATGGAATTGGTAATATCCCCTGCACGGTTAACTTTTGCTCCTGTTATTATATGTCTTTTGACATACCTTAATATTCAGACGTGCCAATTTAAACTTAATTCGTCCTGATTTTCCTGCATATTTCCCGACATAATTGCTTTGATGCATCTAATTATTACATCTTTCCTGTTAGGCAACGTGCATTTTGTCAATAAATTGCTATTATATAGTAGCAAATTCTATATTTATATGAGTAGAGAAGTAAGTAAATCATCTATCGACCTATTTATTTAGGTTTAAATGACAAAATCCACTAGCTATTTGTTTTGAAACATACTACACTGAATCCTTATTTGCGTCATAATGTTTCTGCACATGTCTGCGGTAAATATTCTAGGTTGCTACTTGTTCAGTAAGAAGTTTAACTTAACAGATTTTATCAATAATTAAGATTATATCTTAATACTAAAGCGTTACGACAAAAATGCTTAGGAAAATAGGAAATATTTCAATTTAATTTATTACCCTTATTAATTAATGATCTCTTTAAATGTAAACGTATCTAATCATTATCCGATGAATTGTTTCGTTTGTATGGATCACGAAAAACAACTGCGTATTTTGTAGTATACAAAATAGTGTTACGTTATGACGAGTCGTTTATGGTGATACAAAACATTAACTTTATATTATACAACACAAAAACCGATTAGAATTTTTAGGTGAGCTTTATATTCTACTTTATTTAAATTTTAATGGTAAGCGAAAAAATAAAATAAAATACTTCGACTCCCTGAGATGAAATAAGAGACAAAAAAGCTGAGTATAATCAAACTGATGATTTTTTTCTTTATTAGTCACCGTTTAAACAAAATTGTTTTACGACCTGCGTGGCGGTGTGATCACCGTATCGAACTGACTCGCAGTGGGTTTCGGGTTCAATCCGAGGCCAGACAGATATCTGAATGACGAATTTAGATTTCTGTTCTGGGTCTGGGTGGTTGCATGTTCGTCTTTGTGTGTGTCCATGGCACGTATGACACCAGGACATGTGGGGCTATAACTAATAACCTGTAAGTGTAATATGCGTTGCGTTATTAATAAAACTAACTCAAATTCGACTTGTCCGATTACAAGATATGATGCCAGACAGACACGATTGTATAACAAAATAAACACTAGCGGCAAATTATTTAATTTGGTATAACAAAAATGTTCGTTCTTTTGATTCGTAGGACGTCAAAAACCAAAGCTATTTATCTATTTAAATTTTAGGTTTATAATGTTACAGACGCGTTGCGTCCATGTACGATGCGTTACTAGAAAAAAAAATCATTTAAAAATTTCACGCGATCTCATTACATTCCGAGACATTTAACTAACATTTTCATGGCTTTACCACTAACAAATATCATTGTAGTATTTAGTCTATGTCAATCTCAAGAGGCTTATTGAACAAATGAACATGGAAAACGATTGATCTGTTATTAATACTTACTCTTAACTTATAATCTTATGTTTAATTAAACGTAAAATATGATTTGTTATTATATGATGTGTTGGAATTACTGTTTATAACTACGTGCAAATATTATTTTTATGTGTAACGTCTAATAATAAAATATCTAAATAGTCATTACGATTAGATAGT
This sequence comes from Cecropterus toxeus, assembly GCA_018249875.1. Lineage (NCBI taxonomy): Eukaryota > Metazoa > Arthropoda > Insecta > Lepidoptera > Hesperiidae > Cecropterus > Cecropterus toxeus. The sequence continues at coordinate 17,484 of DWNE01001044.1, read as the reverse complement.
CACTGTAATAAATCTGCTAAATTGTATTTGTAGTTAGAAAGTTAATTAATAGTTTTTGACGTTTGGTGCTAAAGATTCAATGATTGTCCTCGCCGCGTCGCCGGGCGGTGCTCTGTGGCGTGGATGATCTAAAATATGTAAAGTATGGTTTCTTAGTTCAAATTCGTTCTTAATGTTTTATATCTTGTGCCGAAATATAACAATTTATTACTTGACATTGTTAATGGATGTTCTTTCTCGTTATCAGCTTATTAATTAATCTTATGTACATAGATTTAAAATATTGAGACGCCCATTAGCTGGAAATTGTGGTACATGGTTTAAATTTGACGGAATGAAGAGATTATTGTTTCTTTTTCTTATGTATACGTATCGTTGTCATATATTCGGCATTTACTTTTTAAAATTCTACTGAATCGTCTAATAATTCTGTAAGCGTGGCACAAAGTCAGGGCGTATTCGTAATTTAAATCTATGATGTATATACATACAAATTATTGTTTGTATGCATAATAGTTCTGGGCATTTACTTATAATCTAAATTATGACTAAAATTTTTATTTGATTTGCATTTTTTATTATATCAATCTAGTCATGTGTGACGCCGTAGGATACTGTCACTACGATGTTATTTTGGCGACCTGATGCAAAATCACAATATAATATTAAATATAAATTATGTATAAATCGACATTACTTATTTAATAGTGTATTCATAGTGGCAGTATCAGTGCGACTCTATTGTTTTGTAAAATCAACTCTGTATCTAATTTTACATATTTCGGTATCGAGTCTATTTATAGAGTCCTGTGTTGGTACGTTATTATACTGTGAATGTTGTAAAATTGTAAATTCCGATGATGGTGTTAGGGACCTGTTTGAACAAGGATTTGCTTGAATGTTACTATTACAGATGCAACTATGATATGTATAATAGTAGTTTAAATTTTATGTATAGCACAAAATTTGTTTATCGTTTACTATGATGTATTGGAGAATGAAATCAAGTTTATGTAATAATAGGTCCCTAATAGTCGCTGTACATTTCGAAGTAAGGTAGGCCAGAGTACGTGGGTGCCAGGGGATGCGTTGTAGTATTACGTCGTTACATGCACATCGTGTAATTTGTGTTACATATCATGCAATTACGTCTGGTTTTAACCGTTTTGTAAATAGTCGTTCCGTGATTCCTTGTCGTAATTGTAATCCGTACAGTAATACCGACTCATCCCCGAGTCCGTCCGCCGAGTCTCGTGTCAAGTGTGTCTCCGACAATGCGAGTAGTGCCTTATTTACCCTTGTTTCGCCGCACTGCCGCCTACCGGACGGCACCCACGTCTGTATATTGTGATATAAGTTGGTAAGTGTCTTTATTTTCTTTTGCTCAAAATTCTTTTTCATTTTCGATCTGTGTACTTATAATTCGTGAAATTTGTAAGACTGTATTTTTTTTGTTATGTAAAATTGTTAATTCCAGGTTATTATTATAAATATAGTTATTTTGAGATTCATGTATTTCTTTCGCTCGAAATAAAACCAAGTGGTAGATAAAAATAAATAATTTATTTAAAGTTGATCGCATTCTCATCGGTGCGACCGGAGCTCGGGTCGACGTGACTAGACTGTACACTCAACAATACTTAAGTCATGTATACATAAACAATATTTCTGTACGAACAGAAAATCAACACTTAGTAATAATAATAGTTACTTTACTACTTACTGTAAATATAATTTATAAGCCTAATACTCGAGTATTAGAACAATTAAATTCACAAAAAATACATAACACGCTTTCAGGAGTTACAATAATTAATTTTGTTAGTCTTGGTAACTTTGGTACTAAGCGACAAGTCTAAATATTGGGGGCGCCCTTGTCTTGTCTAACCGCTACGGATTCAGTCAATCTTAGTAGCAATTAATATTTTTGGATGGATTCGTATTAAAGCCAACAGAGTCGTCGATTTTCAAAATATACACGTTTCATCGGATGTTTCGAGTTTCCTTTCTATTTAGTAATGTTGACATTATACCAACAATAGGAACTATACGGCGGTTGAAACGATACGTTAAAACTCTGTATCGCCGAGTACATTGTACATCAGGCGTTTGAATGAATTCGACTGTTGGATATGCTCTTCGTGTAGTGAATTTACCTGAAAATAATAAAAAGATTGATTAAATAAAAGTAATTCGCAGCATGCAAAATTATTAAAGTTACTTTCGTCGTGGCTCATGTGTGGTGGGACCACTCTTTATTCTGGAGCGTTTAGCACGGATGTATACTGTGGTAAGAAAATTGGAAAAAGTCATGTTACTTATTCCAGGGAGTATTCTGATTCCTGGAAATTCGACCTTAACCTGGAGGTCCGTGGTTCCTTTAATTTTTCTAATGCATTATCTTATCAGAAATTAAGTATCATGAAAATATCCAATATCAAGGAAACTTGCACGCTTGAAAGTCCTCAAAAAGTTCTCAAAATGTGCGAAAGATAATAAATCTGCATTTGGCCAGCGTGATGGACCGTAACCTACTAACACAAATGGCTAAAGAAATTACATTTCGCCACGCTGATGCGCTATGATGCGTGGTGATGGTACATTAGTCCAAAATGAAAACTCATTCCTAAGAGCAGACCAGTATCCAGGGTTGGAATAACGTAACAAAAAGGAGATTCATCTGTGATTAATTCAAAGTAGGATGTTATATTTGAATTTGATTTACGCTTTACGTAGTGCAGACAGTGTGACTACAGTGGAGGTACAGAACTATCTGAATGTATGTAACAAATTATATTCATTTCTTTTGTACTTTTAAGATAATATGAGATACTTACGAAGGTCGTTTGTTTTCCTTTCGATGTCGCATTTTGCTTTTTGGGAATTGGCACTGGCCTCTGGAAACACAAATAACAAAGGGAAGTTATAAATAAATTATTAAGAGTTTGTGACATACAATTCCCAAAAGCCGATGTTTAGGATCGACAGTGAATATTTAAAAAATATTTAAAACATTAACAATTTGGCCTCGCATACAGAGGGTTCCATACTAATTTTTGGGTATTCAGTATTTGTTACCATAGCAACCGTAAAAACTTTAAAAATACGTTTTTTTAAAGTTATCTGTTTATTTGAAATTTATTATCACTCGTTTTTTCTATGAAGGAAAATGTGTGGAAAAACCTAGATGCACGCTAGATGTTCATACATTGTAAAAACTATAGAAATACGGTTTTATGAAGTTATTTGTTTATTAGCAATATTATTATGATTCTATATTTTTTCTATTAAGGAAAGACTGTGAATACCTGCACGCTTGTAAAATCTTAGTCTTTCAAGATTTATGAAGTGTAACAATGATAGAGATGTAACATTAACATACCCGCGAACAATCCGCCGAATAACTTGCAAAATAATCACTGCGCGCAAATAGACTATTTTTTATTGATTTGCGCTAAATAACCTATAACGACTCTAGGTATAAGTTCCGAATGTTCAAGTCTGTTACCAGATCAGCCCCGATACTTAAATATGCCGCCCCATAAATTTATTTTTACCATCTTAATTATTTCAGCCATCAAGTGTCCAATAATTGGTTGTCATTTAAAACGAATACGCGTCAATAGAGACACTGCCTTCTGACTAGGCGTCCCAATGGTCAAAGTTAAACCAATGATGAGTTGCGCATTTGTTTGCAAACTTTGAGTTTGCCACCCTCTGGACTTGCCGCCCTGGGCATAGGCTCCGGCTTGTCCCATAGATCCGGGGCTGTATCAGATTCATGCGAATTATGGGTCTGTATTAGTGTTTCTATCCGAAGTTTTTTTTCCTTCGTCAAGTACATAACTTTTCACGGTCTTCTCATTTGGCGACAAAAAAAACGACGTCTGAAAGTATCTATGCAAATGTAATATTACAATTGTAAAAGTACAATTAAAATATACTATTGTATTTCGTCCGATAGTACATGAAATTATTGTACATGTACGATAATTATCGTACGGTTCCGAACACTGGTCTGTATTCGTGTGCGGTGTTTATTGTCATTTTTCGGCGAGTTACGGCGCATTGTTCGCGAGGATTCGGATAAGTCGAGAGCCGAGTTCACCTTGTTGGTGGGCGCTTCGAAGACCTTGGTGACGACGGGCGCGGGCGCCTCGACCGCGGCGCCGGCGGCCAGCCCGTCCTCCTGCAGCGCGCGGAACGTCTCCGACTTGGCGGGGTCGTACAGCAGCGTGGGCTTGTGGCTGCGCGGGCGGGGCGGCGGGGACGGTTAGTTTTTAGTCGGTTAGCGGGCGCGACGCAATAGAGAGAAAACGATATTAGACTCGTCGATACATTATGGGGCGCGGAAGCGTTAGTACGTGTGCGACGTTTAGTGTTTGTTTTTTAGGAAGGACAGGTCGATAAAAATACTAACATTAATCGTGTAGAATAAGTTCTCTATCTTATAAATAATATTAAATAGTAATTTTATAGTTTTCGATTAAATCTAGTTAGATACTAGTTTTATGGTAGTGATCGCGCGTTTCACGCGTGATGTGGGCGCGTGAGACCGTGCGGATGAAGTGTCATGAGATAGGGCGACACCTCACGGTTGTGAGCGACGCGTCGACGTCATCGACGTCATGTTACATTCAGAATGACGCGAAGTAGACGAAGATCGAAAGAGTCGAAAGACAGCAAATAAAAATAAAAAAGCATTAATGCGTCATGAGAGATTGGCGTCGACTGTCGTATTGGCGGCGTTTCTAGTAAAACACTTGCCTCTTGACAACGTTTGATCGCCCGTAATGGCCGTTAGAGCTAAGTGAGCAAAGAAATACTTCTATTATTACATTTTATTGTGCATCCAAACAGTACACGTGATAGTTACAATAATTAATGAACTAATTTATTTCATTAGTTTAAGTTCGAGATCACATTCATTTTTTAGCCTTATTTTTATTTCCTTGTAATTAAAAAAATGTTTTAGATATAAGAAAGTCGATAACAGGTCGATAGTAGTGTATATGTGTTTCCAGCAAAAGGCGCATCAAGCTACAAACAAAACGTAATAAAAATGTTTGTTTATCCAAATATTAAATTTCGTAACAAGCTATGTACATCGTGGACCTAAACAGCTCAGACTGTATAGTTGTAGAATATCAGTTATTTTCTTTTGGCAGTCAGCCATGCTCTTGAAATTCAGTTCTAAGATGAACGTTATTCGACCTTTGATTTCAGTTTTGAAATATCTAGGAATTCTTTAATAAATCTAATCTAGAACTTTAGATCATGAGTCATGTGCACATTCAGTGTGAATACTTACGGTAGTGGCGAAGTCTGTTGTCTGATAGAATTGGCGATGTTCTGTTCAGAGTACAGATTGATGGGAGAGTTGAACTGCTTGTGCACCACCTACAAAATAAAGTAATATGACTACAACTGTAGTTTTAACCCTTACCTGAATACATTTACGGTTATGGTGTGAGATAGGTACTTAGAAGAAAGCAATTGTCCGAGGCGCTATAAGAAATCAGCTTACGAAACACGGATACATAGTGAAATAAAAAGTAATAGGATTTACTAATTATGCCCTTAGGTTAGGTTATTATCGTTTTAGATATTGTATTTTGTTTTTAAATTAAAAAAAATATACAACTATAAAGATGTACAAAGTATTTGAAGCTCGCTTACAATGAACATGATTAAGGCTGCCAAAATTCTATACAAAAGAACCATGTAAGAATGTTTCGTTTGGACAAATTGCTTTTATCCCTGAATAATTGATGACTATGAAAGAAAAAAGATGAAGAAAACCAGTACACCAAACTATGATACCAAACCCGATGAGAGTATACAACAATGAAGAAGGAAACCCCAAAAAGATGCCGAGACACCAAAAATATAAAACCACTACGGATTCACTGCATGCACTAATTAATACATTCAATATTCTTTCGCGCTATTAGGCAAAGGTTTCTTTCCAATAAATTCTAAACTTGAGCAAGCACATCTCTGTAGAGTTTTTGTTCGAGGTCTCCATAAAATTATCCCTATCCCTAAAAATAACGATCATTTAGTTTATATAACTAAGTGATCGTTATTTTTAAATTATACTTTTCGCAACTTAATTTTTAATACAAAACAATCTGGTAATAGACGAATGCCTAGCAGAAAATATTTATGGCCTGCACAGTCAATAATATTTTCATTTTTTTATCCTTGAATTTATAACATATGCAGTGAATCCACAGACATTTAACCTTCGACTTTGTCTCAGTCGAAGTAGATGAACAGTTCATGCATAAAGCTCATGATGTTGGCATTGGCACGTGTCACACAATCGTTTGAACCACCTTGTTGGCGTCTTCGCCGACCACTCGCTGCAACACCGATTCGGCCACCTGAGTTTTCCCAAAAATTCTCAATATTACACAGTACTCCTAACATTTTGAGTTATAACGAAATATATGTGGCCCCATATGATTAACTTTATCGTGACGTCAATTGCGAAAAAGACAAGTTACTTATAAGCATATTTAGAACATACATATCATATTAACATACACAATAACCCGGGAATTGAACCTGGGGGAACATTCTGTAAGGCAAAGTAGCATTATGCAACTATTATATCAGAGTGCCTGCCATTTATGGTAAGTGAAGTTAAAAAGAGATTAAAGTATTTTGGCATTTATTATTTTACACGACTATAGTACATGTAGGCTAGATAGAGCTTTAAAAGCGCCAGAGATATTTATAAGCTATTTAAGACAATGGAAATAAGTACATCAACAGAGTAGGTAGTATGCATCCATTTACGTGTGCATAGCATCGTGCAATACGTGTTCCTATTTCGGGTTTATTATGTACAAACTTTGCCAAGATATTTTTTACAAGGGACTTAGGTGGGTGGTAGTATTTTTGCGATGTGATGTGCTATCAACGTGATTGATCCAAGAATTAATCATGACTTCGATCACGGCTTCAAATAATAAATCTGAAGGAGTGAATGAGTGATTTAAAATAAGGATTGATGACTAAAAGTATTACGTTGGACTGAGTGGTTGGCTACATTTGATGTTTATTTCTGGTCATGAGTTTAGTGGTACTTAGTAAGTATTGGGAGTTACAACGGCTAATTCCATAGCGAAATATTCTAGGTCTATGGCCAACTGTTCGAGCGTATTTCCGGCGACCAAAATAATTTCAAGGTTGAATTTTAATTTCAATTGTTAAATTTTGTATTTCTTACAAATATAGAGCTTAGAAGTATTGCATTATGTTGACTACAAATTATTAAGTAAAAATGTAAGAAATAATTCACTCTAAGCATTACACATTTATCACCGTTTAACTATAGGTACATTACGTTAAGCGAAAATTTTCAACAAAAAAAAAGTAAAGTAAAGCTATTCTCAACTTAAGTTCTTTTCATTATTCCCCTTTTACACGAGAATAGCAGAGGAAATTATCTACACGCGCCTTTTAACATACATCATATAATAGGATTAATAGGTAATATTCGTAGGCGTGACTCTACATAATGTTGCCTACGTTATATTTGACCAATATTTTTTCTATAAAGTTTCCATTGCGTGTCTTTTATATAGATTAATTTTTGATTAATGTATATATTATATCTTTTGTAAACAAGCGCACCACAGATATTTAGTATTTGTATTCTTGTGATTAATTACCAACTTCGTATGACCTAATGAATATATTATAATCCGTGTGACATTAGCAGTAGATATAATGTTGTTGTCGTTCCTTGCAAGAATCTACTTATCATATTTTACATCATGACCATTTAAGTATTTAGGTTATTGTATGTAGGTGTCCCATATCTTGTGTTATGTTGTCGTTGTGTTGTTATTGTGTTGTGTTCTTGCTGTGCGGTTGTTACCTTTTGCCTCATAGGTGTGTCATAAACCTTTAGTATTTGTGTTATTGTGAGCACATTGTGTCCCATATCTTGTGTTATGTTGTTATTGTATTCTGTTGTTGTTGTGTTCTGTTGTTGTTTTGTGGTTTTTACCTTTTGCCTCATAAGTGTGTCGCGGTAATCGTGGTGCGGGGGCGCGCGCATGGCCGGGTTGGGGTGGTGGCGCAGGTAGCTCTCGGTGGGTCCCGGCTCACGGCGAACCTTTGCTCCCGGCAGCACTAACGGAGTCGTGCGGTAAGGCTGTCGGAGTATGTAAGGTTAGTTTCTCACATAATTTTAATGGTTAATATTTTTGAGCAGCGATAGTTTAGTGCTAAGAATTTTGGTCTAGATGCCGTAGCCCGAGGTTCGAATTAGACACTTATTTTGAACTTATGTGCGTAAAAATTGAATTAATAAATTATCGTTTGCTTAACGAACGAAAAAAAAATGGAAATTTACGCACCACACTTAAATATATATTCGTAGGGATAGAAACTTGACAATGGTGTCCTTTTAGTAGTTATTTGTAGGTTAGTTTATCTTTTATTATTGCTATGTTCCATATTTCAATACTGTTTTTTCATAGGTGGAAGCACTTACAAATTGTCACTTGCAATATTTTTCATAAGTCAAACGTTAAAGTAACATCTATTGATCGTTTCGTAGTACTTAACTGCATTTTAGTCTAGTCACTTGCCAAAAATATCTCGGCGTAGATCTAAGGCGGTGCTTTGCAAACAGTTTTCTTGTTTTTGACGGTTACCACGAGTCTCTACATTTATGTAATGTATTACATAATATACATATGATATACATAATATTATATATAATATACATAACATACATAATATACATACGATAATGCCATATATCCTTTAATACAATGTTTTATCAAATAGTAAAGGCACCAAAAGTAGACAGCAATATAAATGACACAATCCAAATAATAACTGCCAAAATGACGCTGTGCATGTGTATGGCTTAGCATTTTAACGTTCTGGCTAATAAACGTTTTTCACGGCACGTCAATGTGTAACGATAAATAATTTGCAACCCTGATCTCTTGAGCGATGTGGCGCGTCTCGGGTCTAATTATACCGCGAGGTTGTTTCATGTGGGTTATGATTTCTGACACCATTTTGTTATATTTCTGATTACACGCGCGATGTGGGCCACGCTTTTAAGATATCCGTTTGTGTCAGCACCGCCGGATGCAATAATTTCACGTACTCCCGATATTATTTGATCCACTTTGAAAGCGATTTGGGTTTATGCACAAAGGAATAAGTAGGTAATGCTTTTTTCGCAACTTTTATTTTTATGACCAGGATTTCATGGAATAGAGTAGCATGTGTTGATTGAAAGACGGAGAAATGTACATGAAAAACATTTAATGTCAAGAGCATACGCGAACGTCGGCGCCTGGGAAAATTTGGGACTTTGTACGCGCAAACTAAATCTAATATACTTAATAATAACAATCACTCCCATTTTACCTAATTAGGGGTCAGATTTCAAAAGTATACTTTAATCTCATATTCAACCGTAACAAGTATAATAGTTTAGAAACGGTTTTGGTAATGCATACCATTTCCAAAAACGTTAAACAACTAATTTTTGTAATGCTAGGTTGTAAATAATGGTGTACATTATTATACACACAAATTAATTATCTACAATATTCAGGGAATCTAGCAGAAATATTGGTTAGCTTTTCATTTCTATCATCTCTCTGGTAGAGCCGTTACGTGAGTACCGTACGTAGACATTATTAGTTTTGCAATTGGCATTAACTTCTTAGGGAATTAACGACAGCAGGACTATAAACCGAGCCATTGCACAAACAATGAGTTTCGACGTTTATTTCCGTCCATTGCATGTTTATAGTACCAAAGCTTTGGTGGATTTGAACATGAAGTCATTCGCATCATTTGTTCACTTCGTTTATTTGAAAGTAGCATTTCTTCATCGGCTTTAAATTACTGAAGCTATTTGAATTTAGAATATCTGGCTTAAACATTTATCAAGCTTACCTATTCATTAAAATGAGGGCAGTAAAAAAAACATCACCCCGGATCTTCAATAATTTTTAGGCGGGGCAAAAACCTGAAAATGCCGCCCCTGCCCACTTGAATTTCTTTTTGCCATTATTTGAGCCATAAATGACCAATAATTGGTTGTCATCTGACTAGGCGTCCCAATGGTCAAATTTAAATTAATAGCTGTGTATTCGTTTGTAAGGTTTGATTTTGCCGCCCTCACGCCCTGAGCGTGAACCCTGGCTTGACCCCCCCCTCCCCCTAGATCCGGGGAAAAACATACTGAATTTAACTAATAAATAAGAATAATTTTTAAAAAAGTTCTAATCGCCTACGATTGTTAAAATGTTATATTTTATAACCTCTCGTTTACCACGATTATTTATCACCATGATTCCGATTGTTTTCATGAGTTATCAACGGATTAACTTATTTATGTGTATTAATCAGAGCCATTACATTTTTTTTATTGTCCACACCTGTACATAGACCTCAGTTCACAGGAAGCCCGCGTGATAGATTTCCACGCGGGCTAATTACCGGCTAGTAGACTTCAAACACATCTGAGAACCCCTAAGTTGTACTCGTAAGTTTCAAATTTTTATTCTTCATAGTTTATGTACAAATAAATATATTTCATTACCTGTAAAAAGGAATCGGAATTTGCTACTGGCTGATAGGGCGTAAAGGATTTTTGGACGCGAAATTAAATTTTTAGTTTTCCATTATTATTTACCCTATTCAAAAATTTTCGTAAAAAAAACTCGTAATTTCAATAAATTAAACATTAGAAGTGTTATCCTCGTGTTGCTTTAAAATGATAAAGCCCGCTCCTAAATGATAAAGCTATATTTCGAGGTTTCAATTTATTTAAATGTAGAAATACACATGTCAGCTACATATTGTGGTAATAAAATTTGTAGACTACTTAAAACATGATGAATGAACATGCAAAGGCACAGACAGTAGTAAAGATCTAAATAATTTGACGCTAAAACATTAGGACAGCTGGGATGTTTTCTGCTATGTGATCATGCTCAGAAGTAATATTTGCAGCATTTCGTTTTTTTATAGTATCTCTAACGTGTTTCGTTCTCGAATATTCTGTAACGAGAATGGTTTTATAAATAAGAAATATTTGGTGTAAAAAGTACCTTAGTACTTTTAAGTGTAACAACTAATATGAAATTTTTCATCTTTGACTGAAAGTCTCCTCACAATAGTATTTTATTCGTAAAGTTCCAAAAAGAATATGACACTTAAATATCACGCAGGCGTGTAGTGAATATAGTTCAATCTTGGTTTTAGCGGCTGTTTCAACAAAACGTTACGTGACATTGAGGCGAAAATAGCGATCACAGTTGGCCATTTAATTTATAACGAAAACATCGTGATTTTCGTGAAAGAGTTATTTTAAAAGTCTCTGAATATCATTTTACTCTGCCTAGATCCTGACTAACTAGTTCTGAAGAGGCTTTCATCAAAATCAAACAAATTTATAAAAAGTGTAATGACATCTTCGACCACTAATTTGTGATCGAAGAATGACAATCACAATTAGAATGCATCATTAAAATGTCATACACCAGTTTAAATACACTGCGTTTGAAATGAAGGCTTACTTTATTATTAATTATTAAAGTAATATTTACATCGTTACTCGGAAGCCTATTTGAAATAATTTGAGTAATGCTATTAATTATTAAATTTTTAAGCATTGTCTCAATCATGAAACACGTGAAGTGCATACGGTTTGTAAAGTATTAAATAGGTAGTATTAAATGTACGTCTAACGTTATAGATATCAAATAGGAAGTAAAGCTATAAATAACACAATTTCCAAATTATGAAATGATATAAATCTTCAGAGATATAAAAAATTTAACGCAGTGTCTTGTAAATGGATTTTATGTTAAAAATGAGTGTATACCAATAAAACATACATGATTATTTTTATGGATATGTTCGTCGTAAAATGCTCGTGAAATATTACATCACATATTTTGTAACACAACTCCTAAGCCTCGGGAGATCCAAAATTAGTTGAGTCTTGAACGTTTAATGTCATGCAACATTAAAATTATATCACTAGATTAAATTCACACGATATAAGACTTCGGAGAGGCTTCTTCGGGCACACCGCGTTTTAAGATTCAGGTCACTAAAGTTATAGAAAGAGTGCATAAGGATAAGTATGACGGGCAACGAACCCAGTTGGTGACGACTTCCTCTTCGAGATGCTTTGGGTCTTGGTACCCATTTGGGAAGAAATTGGGGTTGACCGCCATCTTGGTAGCACCCGCTTGGACGGACGAATCGTAGGGCGAACGGTCGCGGACTGCGTCTCCAGTCGCTCCCACCCAGTAAACAACGTGATTTCAATGCAATCTATTTTGGAAATATGACGGGAAAATAGGCGTCAGCGTGGGCGAGAGCCTCCATGCCATCGGAGCCTTGCCGAGTATTCGCATGTAATATTCGTTATTTACAATTTGCTATTTCTTAATTTCGTACTGCAATAAATTATCGATAGCGACCCGCGCTTACCATGGGGTATTTGAAAACGCGATCGGATAGTATGGTGCGTTTCTCGCGCAAATTGCCTGTTAAGAAGGAACATTTTAGACATGCACATATATTTAGAATAACCAGGTGACAATTCTTATATTTTGATGTTTTTCATTCGCACACCATTCATGTCTCATACGATATTTACACATGCAGACATACTACAATGTTCGTTCACGGCATCGATGTGTGCTCTCTTGCACACGTGTGCAGTTTAAAGTCTACACTTTTCGCGTGTCGTTCGTTCCACATATAACGTAGATGTAATCTTTGACATACGTTCGTCTGGACGAAAAATTCTTAACTTTTCCGCATGTTGTTTACATTTCTTTATCGGAATCTTTACTCGTTTTATTTCAGCGTTATTACTCAACCGCAGCACTAAGTAGGTAGTAGAACGTCGTCACCGCAATCTATTATTGCGGAGTGTGATTCAGTAAACAAATTTAGCGAACGCTTCTGGATCGGTACCAGTGTTCCGAATGTTTATTAAATCGCTGTCCGTCTTCCAGCAACCCTGCTCGTTCCTGTTAATGTCACCGCTTCCAATCGATCTAATTAATAACGTTATTCGTTATAATACTTTGCGTTTTGGCGCCTCTCCAAACTATAAAAGAAGTGATTACGTTTAAAAACAGCGCGGTTAACCTATTTTGTTGCGTATTTTAAAGAATAAATAAATAAGTTTTTGTTAACATGTCAATAACCATAAAGTATTACTTTAATCATCGTTCGTGGTTTATGTTTGGAATGGAATGACGATAAACATATTTAAAGGAATACGTAAAAAAATGTGTTTATCTGTGATTTAAATTAAAGTGTTACTCTCTAATTTCGTATGCTTCTGAGCTTAAAACTAGAACATATAAATCTATTTTAAAATGTTTTGTCTGTCTGTCTGCGCCTATTTGAACACTTACTGCTTAAGACTATATTTTATTGTACTTACTAAATTTATTATTAAAAATAGAGCATCCATCCAATTGTTAGATTTTGTTATGTTATGTTATGTATTTTAATCGAATAAGGATAACTTACTTTTTACTTGAAGAAAAACATAGCAAGGCAAACAATGTATGCGAACGATAGTTTATCTATATTTTTAAGATGGACGTTCACGAATTCGCAGTTGGCGATCATGGAAAGATACATGGTGGTAAGCCATTATTATTATTTATTTAATCCTTTATCAACCCGTTAAATTTAATATCTACTATACAATTAGTTTTCATAAAAAAATATATGCATGACAAATATGTCCCTAATAAATGTGAGTGACATGCTTACAAATGCTCGTTATTAGACGAGTATATTTAGAAAAAAGATCGTGGAGGCTTAGAAAAAGATCAGAGTTTCCATTTTGTGACGATAGCAGTTGGAAAACGTGCCAAAAGCTTTTTTTAGATGCCGGAACTCGTACATTAGATAAGAAAACAGCTGGCGGATATTCGACGTAAACTTCTTCAAGATAAAATACCCGAGAAGCTAAGACAACGGACATGAATATCTATTGATTGGCAACTACTCATTGCATGGGTCCTACTTGTCAGTTATAAAAGTTCTAAAGCGTAAAGCTATGCTGCAACAAAAATAGGTAGACGAAAAATGTGGTGTCTAAAAAACTAGAAAGTCAAGCAACATATGCACAACGCAAGTGCATTTGTGTACAGACTCTTCATGAGCCGGAACTCGTCATATAATACTCGTCATACCAATGAGACATCAATATATTCAATTAAATATTTTTTTATATGCTTGAAAATAAAATGAAAAATTTTGCAACACCACAACAGAAATGCGAAAGGAAAAAATAATGTGGTGATCCAAAAATATATAATAACTACATTTGAACGTAACTGGTACAAAGGAGAACTTTATGCTGTAAACATTCTCTACCAGGCTGCCTTCAGGCAAGACAGAAAGTACGGAGTACAGTACACGAAGAAACATATTCCTTCGACTGATATAGTTGAACTGATACGATAAATTTACGATTAGAGTAGATCTCAACCGATCAATAAAATTGCGTGGGATGCCGTGTGAATAGGCATATATTGTCGATTTTTTTAAGACTTCAGTCAGGGTAATAAACATAGGCCAGAAGTCGGTAAGCTTTATATGCGTTTGAAATATATAACAAGGTTTGACCACTATCTCGAAACCACGCTATTAAACCGCAATGAAGCTTCAGACTTTTCATGGTTGTTGAGAGCTACGCCTAACACTAGGACGTAGTGAGGGTTGTAACCAAGTTACGGAATGTGTGTACACTAGAGTGTGACAAAATTGTACGCTAATCTAGTACATAAGTATGTGAGGGTCGAGTTAATAATAGCAAAAGATATACGTCGGTTACGACTCGACATTTGCATACTTGTTCCCAAATTCCAAGGAAACTGAAACTGGGTCTATGTGACGACAACAAAAATTACCGCTCGAGATAAACGATATGACAGCATATGGAACTCAACCAAATATTTTGGCAATGGCCGAACGGAATGGTGACATTCACATCCCTAATTGTGATTGGAGCAGTGAGTGAAATATTCGTCAAACTTATTTTGTCTACCATTCAATTTTAGAATCTTTTTTCGTTCTTCGAAAATAATCCGGAAAAAGGAAGATTATTCGAAAACAATCATGTCTCAAAAATAAGTACCTAAATGATAAAAGGTCAATTAGAATAAAACAGTTTGTAAACAGCTCCATCAATTCGCAAATTTTCTCCGTGTCTTTCACTACTCCTCCGCTAGAGGGCGTTATCGCTTACCTGAGAAACACAAATCTTCGCTCATTTACCTTGTGACTGAGAATCATTGCTATCTATTAGTCAGGTTTTGCAGCGTAAATTTTCTTGGCAGAGCTAATGACGTGTTTTGCCATTACCTTACCTAATTCAAACCTCTGAGTCTAGGTATGACATACATTTGATATGAATTAAATGAACATTTCAAATATTGTAGTACATAAATTCAGTATCTCTTTGTATATGTTTAAATAGCACCATTCCTTCTTCTTATCGTAGAAGGCGACCAAAGAACAAAGTCTATGAGATGGGTAGCAATGTCTTACTGTATAGCAACAATACCCACTGCCATTATTACAGTTGTGATTATTGCCAAAAGTTCATTAAGTGAAGCCTATGTTCCTTAAGGGCTAATGGATGGATCCACCTCAGAGGAGCGGGATTAAGCTTATAGAAATAATGGAAAAGATTACACTACAAAATTACTATCAAGCTTTTGATTGGCGATTAGAAAAAACGAACGAATGAGTCATATCAAAAAGTCTGAAATTTAACAGTGTGCGTTTATACATTTATTAATCAAAGATTTACGTACTCGTATGTATTATAATCTTGACGATATTGAGATGTTATATGTAGTTTCTACTGTTAGAATCCCGGATAGCACCACAGTAAATAATCATCATTTTAGGGGTATAGATTAAACATCAAAACAGTTAAGGTGGCCAAGTCAGAAATTAGCAGATTCTTTGAACGTTCTCTGTTGAACTTGATAGTTTATACATATTCTGTATTTTTACTAAAGGTAAGAAATCCGGTAAGATTCTTCAAAGAAAAAAAATCTTTCGATAGTGAAAAAATATTGTAACTAATGATATTTTGTAAGTGCCTCTTTAGTGTATATATAAACTAAGTGCAATTTTATTTCGTTCTTAATTATATAATTTATGTAACGTATGCTACGTTACATGGGCTTGAATATCATGGGATATGTAAGAGTAAAAGTCTAATTCTGGTATTCCTGTTAAACCTGTGAACACTGAACAATACAAGTCTGTGTAACGCGGACATTTCAATATGGAAGAATTCTTCCTTAAACCTAACGATAAGGCAGATAGGCTACCTTGGAACACCAGAGGAGTCTTCAATGCATCGTCGGCGAGGAGAAAGCGTTCTTTTCGTAAATTTTAGGAAATAAATTTTAGGAAATTAAAACTAACCTGGCTCTGGATGGACTCATCGATGGTCTCATCAGTGCGGTTGGACGCAGGCGAGAGCAGCAGCGAGCGGTACTCGCCTTCCTGCTGCAAGGGGAAGTGTTGCTGGCCGTATCCTTGCGGGGCGTATTGGCCTTGTCCGTGGGGCGGTACCGGCGTACTGCGCGGCAACGACTCCGGCCCGCGGAACGCTGGCGCCGGCATCGGGCTTGGGGTTCTATGTACAAGGTAAATGTTTAACAAGAGATAACTTACGACTTACTACGGTAAGCTGTTTCCTTACTGCACCATTTACGCAATTATTTATTTTTAAGATCTGCAATATTTCTTAAGAATTATTATATTCGTATATTATACTTAAGTGTGTTTTCGAACCGAATCTATTGGGCAACCAGCGTTGAGCCAGAATTTAAACAGAATTGTACACTTCCCTTTTCTACAACTCATATCTTATCTCTTCTCACAACTTACCTAGGTATAAGTATAAAAATGAGAGATAAATTATTTTACTTCACTTATATATGAGGTGACCATCTTAGTCTTCAGAAGTAGCAACGCATCTGTGATTGACTTCAGATAGAACCCCTGTTCGATATAATTGCTCGTTTGCTGCTTCATTGAAAAGTAATTAATTTGAATCAAAGTAATTAAGGAACATATTATATGTAAGTAGTATAGGCAATTAGAAAACGATTGTCAATCAACGGTAAGATAACAAGCGTAAAATATTTGTCTTTCCATAATTAAAGCTGCAAAAAAATGTGTGAGTAGCGTCAAAAGCGTGTATGTAGTTCTGCATTCCGTCCATCAGAAATCCAATGCTTGCGTTCTTCTCAGCTGTCCAGCCGCCTGAGATTGTCATCGTGAAGTTCTAATATTAGCTAATAGCCGGTTAAAAAAATATAATCTTTTCTTGTCTTCCATTTAAGACAAAGAAAAACATTTGGTTAAATGCCCTCTAACCTCTAGCGTCAAGATAATTTATTGTTTAGTATTTCA